>LSSK01000711.1:0-19075 GCA_001969505.1 Zancudomyces culisetae | reverse complement strand
AATACTTTTAATCTCACTTACAAGATTTGGTTTTTGAATTTATGTCTTTAGATGGTCAATTACCTACCTTGCACAACTGAATCCCTTAATAAGCCCAATAATACCAACCACTCATGGCTAACCAGTTCTGATTGCCTGTGCATGATAAATCGATGATTCCAGACGATTAAGGGGTGCTAAGTATGAGAGGAAGCTTTGTTTTTGTATCATGCTTCTGCTTTTATGTATGTATCTACTCCTGCCCTTTCCTGTTTGACAAGATAAAGTACTAAAAACATGAACTAGAATATATTCTGTAACTTGTCTGTGATATTCAGTAAATTGCTAAAATGGAGATTTAACTTTCCAGTTTTCTTTCAATTCCTTTTTTATATAAATGCTAATATAAAGCACATTCACACCCATTTGTTTCAATTATAACCAAACTTATATGGTCGATATATTGCGGCTATACTCGGTTTTTTTTTTACAAGAAGAGAATTGTGTGGTTCTCAATGTGGCTGGCAAGAGTTGGGTGGTTATCTAAAATATACCTTCGTATACAGTCATAAAGCTTAGGCCTTGGTACCATTACTTCCCAACAGTCAAAAAATGTAGTAGAAGCTAATGCTTTATAGGGGTTCATATCACGAGTGGTTTCATAACCCTAAACTGAATTTTATTTCTCAGATGCTACTTTCAATACCAAAACGTGTACATCTATGATACTAAGAACAAGCTTAGCATTTGAGGAATAATCGGTTTGGTGTGGCATAACACATGTGCTTTATGAGCCACAAACCCCAGCAGGCGCTACTTCAAAAGAAAGAGTGGGAAGGAAGCGAAGGAAAAGGGTGAGGTCAATGGATTAATATAATATCATATGTTTATATATAAATATATAGATACGTTTAAACAAAAGAAATGAAAAATCCGTGATAATTTAAAACTATGGTGCACATTTAAACATAAAGGCTGTGTTGTTGTAAAACCCGTGAAACGAAAAGAACAAACTCAAGAAAGATAAAAAAAGATAAAACAAAGCTACCCATTAAAAAAAGGGGTGGGCGCCACTTCTATATATACTCGCAGTTTATTCGCGGAATCTTCTTTCTCTAGGATTGGAATCGAGATCCTGTCTGCCTCGGTTTGAGTTATCTTGGCGGCGCTCGCTGAAGAATGAATTTTTTTTAGAACCTGCTGAATCGTTAGATGCATAATCAACTCTAAGGGTTCTTCCCATATAGTCAAGACCTGAAACTTTTTGAATAACTCTGCTGACAAGTTTTTCGGCTTCTTGGATTTCTTGGTCGGTTGGGATCACAATCTTTGGAGTTCCATCTTCATTTGGTGTTGGGCGCTCACCGACTATAAAACTTACAAATCCGTAACCCTTGTGGTTGCCATCAGGACCTTTGGGCATGTGGATCTTATCGATCTTTCCGAAATTGCCAAAGCATTCTTGAAGGTGGGTTTCGTTAGAGACATATGGGATATTTCCAACAAAAAGTGTTCTGACACAGAAGTTTCTGGCCTGGTTTGTCAAAGCTAGACAGTTTCTGGTGGCTCTGGTGGCTCTGAGCAGATTGCTGGTAATTCTCATTGACATTTTTCTATTAATCGTTTTTTTTTTCCTATTGATCTTGAACACCAATGTTTAGGCACGGAATGTATATATACTTTTTCAAGATTCTGATTTAATAGCAAAATTAATTCCTAGATTTTTTTTATCAGTTGGGAAACCTCCATTAAAATGCAAAGAAAAAAATTTTTTTTTTAATTTAGAAAGATGATTGTGAATTCTGCCATCATAAGCCTAAAAGAGAATAAAAATCACGAGAGAAAAGTACTAGGCTAGAGTACAAACTATAGTGAGAGAAGAAAGGGCAGAGTGAAAAGCACAACTCGATATCATCATGCAGCTATAGGATTTCACCACAGGAAATGGTAGAAGGGAGATTTGGGCACATACTTGACGTACATTATGTAAAAAACTACAAGCGCTTCGTTCTCTTGCCTGCCTTTCTGGCGATATTTCTCTTCAAAAATTTGATCTGTTGTTAATATCATTAAATTCAGCTAAATATGAAGAACCCAAGTCCCACACATGTATTGTAATTGCCTCACAGAGCTTTGGAAAAAAAAGCAAAATGAGTAAACCCCCCAAAAAAAAAGAGCTGTTGCTACATGGGTTTTCTCTTTTTTTTTGGCGATCCTCTGAAGCAGGTTTGCCTTGGTTTATTCAGATCTTTTTAGTAATCCTCAAGTGTTGTATTGAAATTTTTATGCATTTCGCCATAACACATCACAAAAAAAAAATGGGGAGAGACATGTAGTTACTAAATGGCTTTATGCTTTTGGCGTGCTCAATCTCTGATTCGATGTATGAAAATTTTGCAAATTTTACAAATTCAAATCGTCCACTCACAACAGCTATTTCAGGATTAATTGCGACAGCTGGAGGGTGATTGATCCAATGGTGTGCAAGTATTTGATGTCTTAGACACTTTAATCCAGAATTGTTGAAATATCAGGGTTTGGCTGACAGCTTTGGCAACTTTAAGAAACAATACAGTACTCCGATATTGGTGAGAATAAACTTTAATTATGAAAAACAATATTCAGCTAAACAAAGGATAAAAAAGATAAACATACATTTGCAATTGTATATTAAAATTCAATAAAATACAAACCACAAAAAAAATGAGTTTGGAAACTATGGGGATGAGGTACAAAACGAATAAGAAGCCATTCGAGTACCAAGCATTAAACGTACCTGGGGATTCTGGAAGGGGTTATGAAGACACTAAAAAGAATGAGTTTGGGGCAACTTACATAACCAAGGGTTCACTGATAAAAGGAAAATGGGATCGAATCGCCAATATTGCTCTTCCAATCACCCTGATTGGGATGTCCTTGTTCACAAGGCTATACAAGATAGGCGTGTCGGACCGGGTTGTTTGGGATGAAGCACATTTTGGTAAATTTGGAGGATATTACATCAAACAAACATTCTACCACGATGTGCATCCACCACTTGCAAAGATGCTAGTGGCGCTATCGGAGTATTTAGTGGGATTTAATGGACAATTTGAATTTGACTCTGGGGCAACATATCCAAAAGGGGTAAACTATAAATTTATGAGGCAGTTTAATGCAATGTTTGGAGTGATGTTGGTACCATTCGCATATTACACAATGCTAAACTTTGGGTCTTCAAAAAAGATTGCAGGGCTGGCTGCGTTGTTTGTAACATTTGACAACGCGTTATGCACGATTAGTAGATTTATTTTGCTGGATTCGATGCTGTTGTGCTTTACAGCGATGAGTGTTTACGGAATTAGTGGACTATACAGCCTCGAATTGAGAAGGAATAAAAATCCAATGGTTGATCCAAACGACAAAGAGAAAAACAAGTGGTTACTATTTACAGGACTTTCCTTGGGGCTGGTACTAAGCTCCAAGTGGGTAGGTTTGTTTGTATATGGGCTAGTGGGGTTGTATACATTGGATGATTTATACCGAATGATAGGAAACTCTCAACGATCACATAGATTTGTATCTACTACTACCTTTTGCAAAAACTTTATTATCCGAGCCATCACGCTGATATTGGTACCACTAATTGTGTATCTAGTGAGTTTCAAAATACACTTCATGATACTGAATAAGTCTGGGCCGGGAGATGGTACGATGCCATCGCTGTTTCAAGCACACCTCAGGGGGATAGATTTACTACATCAGCCATTTGATGTGGCATATGGATCAAAGGTGACAATGAGAGCAGCAGGAGGTGACTATGGGTTATTCCACTCACATGACAGCCCAATACCTGGAGGATCCAATAATCACCAAGTAACGTGTTATGGCCATAAAGATAATAACAACGAATGGCTATTTTTCAAAGAGTATACTAAAGAGAAAAATGATGAAAGTACAAGGATAGGATCAGAAAAAAATTCGGATCCAGAGACAGCAATGACGACAGCGACAGGGACAGATAGTATAGAGTATATTAAGAACAAAAGTATAGTTAGACTAAGGCATGTAAACACAGAGGGGATGTTGACAGTATCCAGAAATCACAAGTGGTTGCTAAATTCTAAATACTATGAGGTATCTGGACGAAAAAAAGACGTTAGTGGTAAAGAAAAGGATGAGAAAAATGACAACTGGCAAATAGAAATAGTAGGACCAAAGAATGAAAATGTGGTTAAAGCGCTGACGGTACAGTTTAAACTGAAGCATGTAGTAACTGGGTGCTATTTGCAGGTTACAGGGAATCAGCTTCCGGCATGGGGATACGAACAGTCAGAAGTGGTGTGTGGATTTGATGGTAAGGAGGAACACCAGATATGGAATGTAGAAAATCAATGGAACCAATTCCTGAAAAATGGCAATCCCAAGCTGGCAAAGCAGAGCTTTTTTAAAAACTTTTTATATCTCAACAAAGCAATGGCAAGAACAAACAACGGATTGGTGCCAGACGAAGACAAGATAGATGATCTGGCATCACAACCACTAGACTGGCCGGTGTTGCGGTATGGAATTAGGATGTCTGGGTGGGAATTCCACCGCCACAAATACTACATGTTAGGTAACCCAATGCTTTGGTGGATCAGCAGTTTGAGCATAGTACTAGGGCCTATATATATGATATTAAGCTATATCGCACACAAAAGAACCACCAGAAATAAAAGGGATTCGCGATTTACAATTGACGACACGTACTTTTATCCCAGTGTCTTTTTGTGGCTGGGATGGTTTTTACATTATCTTCCGTTTTTTATTATGGGAAGAGTTATGTATCTACACCACTACTTTCCGTCACTGTACTTTGCAATACTGTTTTTGGCACTGCAGATAGGCCGATTTAACTTTAAGATATACCGGGTAGTGGATTTGATTTTGATTAGCGGTGTGGTTATTACCACAGTATTCGTTTATTTCTCTCCAATTACTTTTGGATTTGACTATCCGAATCACAAAATTAAAAATAGGAATTGGTTGTCTACATGGACAATCTAATCAATTGAATAGCTAGAATTATAAAAATACTATAAATATTCACGAATAATTAAATAAGCAATTCCTCACACACACTCTCTCCTCTTAACCCTTGAACAAATATTTTTACTCAAACTTGATTCCCTGAGCCAAAGGTAAGCTTCCACTATAGTTTATGGTACATGTTTGTCTTCTCATGTATTGTTTCCAAGCATCACTTCCGCTCTCGCGTCCACCACCAGTCTCCTTTTCACCACCAAAGGCTCCTCCAATTTCTGCACCATTGGTGGGAATGTTTGCGTTGACAATACCACAGTCAGAACCTCCTGCACCTGTCCATCGGAAGATCTTTTCTGGGGAGGTGGTAAACAATGAAGAACTCAAACCTTGTCTAACAGAGTTGTTCAGCCTGATGGCTTCTTCAAAGGTGGAGTATTTGAAGGTGTGGAGGATAGGTGCGAAAATTTCGTTTTGGACAACTGGTGCGTCGTGGCTAATAGAAGTAATTGTTGGTTCTACATAATAGTCGGATTCAAGCACACCCTTCTCAATGGCGTTTCCTCCAAGTAGGATTTTACCACCCTGTTGTTTGACTGCTTCGATTCCCTTCAAATATTCCTCAACTGCGCGGGCTGAGTGCAAAGGTCCACAAAGAACGTTGCTGGCGAGTGGGTTTCCGATTGTAATAGCCTTTTTGTATGCAGTAATGAGTTTTTCCAGGAACTGGTCGTGTATTTTTTCGTGAAGGAACAATCTACGTGCAGTAGTGCAGCGCTGGCCTGCAGTTCCCACAGCTGCAAACAGAATGGATCGAACCGCAAGATCTATATCAGCATCATCTTCCACGACAACGGCGTTGTTTCCACCAAGTTCTAGCAATGAGCGACCAAATCTGCGTTGGACATGAAGTGCAACCTCCAATCCGACCTTAGTACTGCCTGTAAATGAGACGAGGTCAATTTCTGGGTGTGTTGACATTGCTTCGCCAATTGCTGGACCCCCAGTAACGAGTGAGCAGATTGAGGTAGGAAGGTTGTTATCTTTCAAAACTTGTTGCAAAATCTTGGTTACTGCAATTGCAGACAGTACGGTTGTAGGTGCTGGCTTCCAGATCACTGGATTTCCACAAATCAAACTGAGTGCACTGTTCCAGCCGTATACTGCGACTGGGAAGTTGAATGCACTGATTACACCGACTATTCCAATTGGGTTCCACATCTCCTTCATGAAATGTCCTGGTCGCTCACTTGGAATGACTTTTCCATTGAGCATTCGGCTCAAACCTGTGGCATAGTCAGCCACATCAATATATTCCTGGACTTCACCAATACCCTCAACCAAGATCTTTCCCATTTCCAAACTGACTAGCTTGCCTAGTTCTGTACGTTTGGCATTAAGAGCCTCACGCATTTGGCGGACAATTTCTCCTCTCTTTGGTGCAGGCATCTCTCTCCACATAGCCTTTGTCTCCTTCACAGCCTCTAGGGTTGTCTTGAAGTCACTAACTGTGGCTTGTTGGATAGTTCCAAGGAGCTGGCCTGTTGAAGGACTAATGGAATGTATTATCTCTCCTGCGCCACTACCGGCTTGTTCTGCTGCAACGCCATTGTATACTCCTGGTGTTACGGCCTCTGGTGAGCTGTTCAATCCTAGAGAGCTCAGCAGTGAACTGAGATCTGTCTTTGAAACTGCGTACTTTCCAGTAATGAGTTTAAATCCTGACTTTGAAACTGACATTTTTGTTGTATTTACTATTTATTTTTCTCTTGCTATTGATGTGTTTATATAGAATTTTATTTTTTTAGTGGGTTTTAGCTTTTATTTTAATTTAAAAGGAGTCTCCACATTCCTTGAACATGCAAAGGCTAGGGATTAAATAAATATCCTTTCTGCACTTTACAACAGAATAGTGCGGAAAACTGTGTGTCTAATACAGCCGAATTTTAAATTAAAATCCCTGTTTCAACTACTAACCTTGTAAGCTGAACGTGGTATGCCCTGATTTGTGTATTGTTTTTAAGAAACACCTTGCCTTTCTTTAAGTCCCGCTATTTTTTTTTTTTCGTTGTGGTTTCCCCCTTGTATTTATACTATTTTTTTTTTTTGCTTGTATTTTTTTTTTGCCAATCTATCCCCCCTCACCTCCAACTGTTTTTTTTTATTTATGAAAAACCCTTTTGTTTAATAAACCCACATTTGTATTATCTATTTTCTAATCAAGATTCGGTGGAGAAAAGATATGTGAACATCGATATAACGCACAAAACTACAAACTGGTCCACCCACCAAACAAAAAGCATTGTTGCATTTCTTGCTTTGTTCAGTTGCAAGATGTTTCATATTTAATGGTCCAATGATCTATATATTTTTACTAAGTCCATAATCAAAAATGAGCCTCCTAGGTTACATAGATAAATTGCTGAACAAGTATAGGTGGATGGACCCAGGCTTCGTTTAACAAAAAAAGCCAATATTGCGTAATCAACAAACATCAGCTGTGCAAAATAAAGTGCATAAATGATCCCGAAAGCCTATCTTTTTGATGAAGACACAATCACCCACCTTCCCCCTTAAATACGTAAGTGCTTATATTGCATTTTTTTTCATTTCGGTTTCAACATGTCAATTGAAGCGTCATGATGACTAACAAAAGTTTATTAAAAAAAAAAGCGTTAGACAAAAAAAATAATAATGAGAATTAATAACTGTAATTGCATTGCGATCATATATTGCTCAACAAACCAATGCGAAAGTGCCAAATAAAAATAAGAGTAAAGATAAAGGAAAAGGCAAGTAAAAACGCAGTTATTTTTCCAACTCAACTAGGACGTCTTCTCCGTTAACAGCTTCTGCAACTTTTACATTAACAACCTTAATAACACCAGTTCTTGGTGCTCTCAAAACGTTCTGCATCTTCATTGCCTCGATTACAGCTATCTCCATTCCTTCAGACACCTTATCACCAGGTTTTACAGATATCGAAACTATAGTTCCTGGCATTGGAGCTAAGACCATGTTTGTTGTGTCAACCTTGGCTACTGGCTTCATGTGCTTAAGCAGAGTGGCTTGGTTATTAGACAAAACAGAGACATTGTACTTGGAACCCTTGTACTGCAACAGCAGTCCATATGATGTGTTTAGCTGTCCTTGATACTGGACTACATAGTCATTTCCGTTTGCATTTACATGGACAAAGGACGAACCAATAGACCAGTCAACTGTGATTTTATGGCTCTTTTTGTCTGCTGGAGTCTCAGCATTATCAAATGCTACAGTTCCAGTAAACGTGTTCTTCCCCAAGAAGTTGATCATCTTTCCACCTTCGCCGGCACCTGAGCCCTCCAGAGATATATTGACATGAGCATTAAGGTTGAATGGCTGGTTTTCACCGTCTATTTGAGGGATTGAGACTGTAAAGTGGCCATTCTGAGTCGCTGGAAGTGTAGCCAGTGAGCTGAGACCCCTACTGTCATATTGGTAGTAGTCCCTGGTGGCAAGAATAGTCTTTAGTGCGGCTGAAACCATTGCGAATTCCGCAGCCTCGCCAGATTCGATTGATAGTAAGTGGCCTCTGAACCCATGTGGGTAGTATTTTGCCAGAAAACCGGTAAAGAGATCTCCTTTTTTGAAACTTGGATGTGAAATAACACTACGCAGCAGAGGAATATTGTGGTTGACACCTGTAATCAGATATTGGTCAAGTGCCTTTTCCATAACTTGACGGGCCTCTTCGCGCGACTTGCCATAAGTTGACAACTTGCAAATCATTGGATCGTAGTACATTGAGATTTCGGAGCCTTCAGTAATTCCTGAATCGCATCGCACATCGTTTTCTGCAGCAATTTGTTTGGGCTCGACATAACTTTGCAGAGTACCAATTGATGGAAGATAGTTCTCAGGATCCTCTGCATACACACGCGATTCAATTGCCCATCCTTCAAGCTTGACATCTTCCTGCTTTGTAGTGCTTAGCGGCAGATTGGCAGCAGATCTGATCATCTCCTCGACCAAATCCATCCCAGTAATGTATTCTGTAATTGGGTGCTCTACCTGAAGACGGGTATTCATTTCTAAAAAGTAGAAACGGCGCTGGTCATCTACCAGAAACTCGACTGTCCCTGCAGATGTATAGTCGACATTTCGGGCCAGAGATACAGCTTGCTCTCCCATGGCTTTTCTTGTTGCTGGGTCGATGTGTGGTGATGGCGCTTCCTCTATCACTTTCTGATTTCTGCGCTGGATTGAACACTCTCTTTCAGGCAAATAAAGCACGTTGCCTTTTCGATCTGCAATGATCTGGATTTCAATATGGCGTGGGTTGTTAATGAATCGCTCTACAAGCAGTCTGCTGTCTCCAAAACTGCTCTTTGCCTCATCCGTGCAGAGCCTGAAGTTTTCCTCTACATCTTTTTCGTTCCAAGCTATTCTCATTCCCTTTCCTCCTCCACCTGCGGACGCCTTCAACATCACTGGATAGCCTATCTCGTTTGCTATCTGTTTTGCGTGGTTCACATCCTTTACCACACCATTAAACCCTGGAATAACGTTGACTTTGGCCTCCTTTGCTATAATCTTGGACTGGATTTTATCTCCCATAGCATGCATTGCTTTTTCGTTAGGACCAATAAACTCAACATTGTTTGCTTCCAACATTTTGACAAACTCGGCGTTTTCTGACAAAAACCCATATCCTGGATGAACCGCCTGTGCTCCTGTCTGCTTAATAGCGTCCATTATTGCTGGGACGTTCAGGTACGATTGCGATGTTGGTGCAGGCCCCACTCTTATCGCCTCGTCCGCAAGCCGGACATGCAATGAGTCTGCATCAGCGTCCGAGTATATAGCCACTGTTTTTATCCCCATTTTCTTTGCTGTTCTGATGACTCTGCATGCTATTTCTCCTCTGTTTGCTATAAGAATCTTGTCAAATGTCTTTTGCGTGGTTTTGCATGGTCCGAAATAGTTTCTGGTAACCCTGGCCAGTCTACCTGCATTTGCTCCCAAAATTCTTGCCGCCTTCTTTTCTGTTCTGTTCAATATTTGAAACATTCTTTTTTTTAACCTTTTCACTCGTATTCTTGTTTTCCTGTGTCTTTTAAAATCCCTCTATTTCACCTTTCTTTTTGGGACTGTGTGTTTTTCCTAAAAGTATGAATTCAACATTTTTGTAAACTTTGGGCACAAAAGCTAATTGCATCTATGCAAGTTCATTTATAATATAAGAAGAGGAGAGAACATTGGGGAATGAGGGGATCTAGTAATATTTACTTTTACTTTTTTGTTTGCCAACTTGGAAACAATGTTGCAAATACTACAAAAGCAATATCCTTTTATTCGGGATATTCCTGTTGGCTAACTTCACCCCTCCCCCCTATTCACATTTCACGTCTTAGACATTAGAATTCAGATCAGCATTTGAAGGACGCATCATTTATTGGGTTTCCAGGCAGTAGGGTTGGACAAGTCTACATCCACCTTGTTTCATTTGCTGTCTGTTTCAAATGACAAATAGTAAAAGCACCGAAATCCTGCTACAAATAAAAAACTCATTCTTACCTTTTACGCGATATACTATTATGCTACAAGCCGAACAGATGTGAACAAAAGAAATTTCTAAAAGTATATTTGTCTTTCTGCTTTTTTTTCCGATATACTTTTCGGTACACTTTTCAATGCTTTTCAGTTCTTTTTTTTTGAATATTTAATTTATCTTGTAGCTGTTCAACTCAGTTGGTCCGCACCAGCTTATTTAATTTTTCGCATTAGCCAACTAGTTCAATACATAAAAAACTAGGGTGGTTTTAGCAGAATCAGATTACGTAAATACATTGCGCTCATTTTTCATTAGGCTCAAATAGGATGAAAACGTTGAGTTTGGTTACAGCTTGATCCAAAAATTGACAATTTGCATGTTTTTTACTGGATAGCATGTCCTATATCTCTACATTTCTTCGAGATAAAGCCAAAGCTTGAACCCAATTCAGAAATAGATATGTACGTTCTCAGCAGTTGTATAACAAAAAATAATGCCCTTTGCTCGGAATATTTTTTACTTGAGTATTTGGCATATGTTAGAAGTAGTTGATTTAGAGATTAGTTTCATCAGAACATTTCACATGTAAATATCTTTCTCTCTTCCTAGTTGAATTGTGATTTAGGCTGAAGTAGGGATTCATCCACCCAAACCTAACACGCCTTTCATCCGCCTCCCAATCCATTATCAACTTTACTATTTTTTTTTTCTTAGCCCTCAGCTCTGACTTGCTGATAAAACGTTTTTTTGGAATTGGCAGATATGGTTGCAAGATAGCATATTGAATCAGCAATTTGTTTGCTATCACTGATATCACACCATCTTGTAGAGGCATAGATAAGCTCATTATTACGATTTCAGTACTTGGAAACACTGAAATGTTCTACCGACCCAAACTTAAAATATAGCTAGTCCAACATCATTCCAGTAACAGATAAGAGCATGAGTCTAAAAAACCATGCAATGATTAGTTGAGTTCACTGAAAAGTGATAAACATGCAAGAGCTTGATCAAATCAAACGGGGGTTCCCCCGTGTATCCAGCAGAATTTTCAAAAAATAATTAAAACGAACTAAGAATCCACAAAATCGTCATGATAAGCCAACTGTGTTGGAAAGCGGAAGATATCTGACTGCTTGCAAATCCGAACGTTTTTCTAGCTCTGTTTGTCACTCTATTAGCATTTTTTGTTTTCATTTTGTATTTTCCAGCTTTTGTTTATTTGTTTTTTTTTCTTTGTTTTTTGTTTTTGCGCGGTATTGCAAGGAACCACTATTGTTCAAAGGATTGGACGTCACCAATCATTCGCTCAGTGCCATTAAATCAGGCGGAAAGACCACAACGGCGAATCAGAAAAAAAGAAAAAGAAGGGGTCTGAGCAGCCTATTATCTAATTAGCTTTTAACACAGATTTTGTATCAGCAAATTCGATTACAGCCGGTTATCAATTGGACAGCATTGAATAATAAGCGCAATTCCGGGTCTAAAAGCGCGAAAATCTGAAACGTGAAAAAAAATATCGTACTATTATTTGGGAGGGGGAGGATAAAAAGGTGTAGCCCGATAGCTTAATAGAATGTGGGTTGAATATTGCTTAGGATATGGAAAATGGTCTTTGATTATCTCAGCATACATTTGTAGTGTTGTGTATTGAACAAAAACCAACGCATTATCACTGTCTCTTGTAAAAAGCAGATAAAAAAAAAGAAAAGATAACAATGCTAGTAAATACACTTGATCTTTGTGTATAATTCAGTTTGTAATACCAAAACCAAATAGAATCGGTTGATATCAGCATTGAATTGGTGGAGTTTTTGTCTGTTCAGCTCTATTATCATGACCAAAGAAGTGAGGTGCTTTTTCACCGTTGCCAGAGCTACTAACAAAAAGATCAAAGCTGGAAAAACAAAAATAAAACAGAAATCACAGTTTTACATATCTCTGTGTACAGTGCGTCTAAAGTCAATTAAATAATGATTGGGTACATCTGCCCCACCCCACCCCCCACTCTCCTCTATTTTTGGTCTATTGGAGCGTTTACAATCCAAAAAAAAAGAAAAAAAACTAGTAGAGTGCATTCCTGGCTTGGGAAGAGAGGCAAAGGAAAATCACAATTTCCTCCGCCGCATCCTCCTCCCAAGGATGCTCTGGAATGGTATCATGGTCTTAAGCAGTTGACCAAAAATATTTCAAACATACTGATGCAGGGTAAGAGGCTAAAAAATGTATTGATGTTAGGCCCAACCAAGGTATATGATAGGAATGTTTGGTATACCTAATACTCCAAGCTATGCTATCTTTACAAAAGACAACATAATCAAAGCCTTTATCTTGGTGGCCCAGGAAGAGTAAAAATTAAAAGAAAAAAAATAAAATCACACTGTAATATACAGGTGGTGTGTGTTTGGACTTTTGAGACAATTCGGTTACAAATAATATAAAAAAAACGATTTTATTTTCGTAAATTTATTTATAGCTTTGTTTGTTACACTTGATTCTTGCATCTTAAACTACGAACAACTAGATAAACTCGTTTGTAGAAAAAACCAAATAAATAAAAAAGGGAAAAACAGGCGGTAAAAAAAGAAAGAAAAGAACAACACAGGCTAAAGACATGTTCAGAGTTAGTACATTAAGGTTATCAACAAGGCTTCTGCAACGCACTAAAGTAGTCCCACTTAAGAGTGTCAGCCTTGCCTTGAGAGCAGGGTATGCTACCAGAAAAGTGGTAAGTGTCTTTATTGAAAGAGTATACCGTTGTTTCTATTGACAGTATTACTTGAAATATTTCTATTTAAGAACCTGTAAAACTGAACAGTTTTCGCACGTTCTGTTGATTGTATCAGACTCAATGCATTTGCTGTTTTTTGTTATTGAAGATTATTACTTGTCGAGTGAAAATGTAGCTTAACCTGACTCAATAATGCTAAATAGGAAGTGCTAGAAAAAATAGACACAAAAAGAAAGCAAGCTCATCTTGGTGGAGGGCAAGCAAGAATTGATGCACAACACAAAAGGGTAAGCAGACGCGATTTGCCACTAGAAACTCATAATACGTCTCTAGTGATATTCACTGTGGTGGTAACAATATTAACATTAATTTTTAATTTCAATAGGGAAAACTGACAGCCAGAGAGAGAATAGAGCTTTTGCTGGATCCAAATTCATTTAGAGAGTATGATGCATTTGTAGAACACCAATGCGTAGATTTTGGGATGGAGAAAAACAAAATTACTGGGGATGGAGTTGTAACAGGAGTAGGTAAAATTAACGGACGAATTGTATATGTATTCTCACAGGATTTTACAGCGTTCGGAGGTAGTTTGTCCAAGACATTTGCACAAAAGATCTGCAAAGTGATGGACAAGGCCATGCTAGTTGGTGCGCCAGTAATTGGATTGAACGATTCGGGCGGTGCCAGAATCCAGGAGGGTGTGGATTCACTTGCAGGCTACGCTGAGATTTTCCAACGCAACGTGACCGCCTCAGGGGTTGTCCCACAGATTTCAGTGATTATGGGTCCGTGCGCAGGAGGAGCTGTGTACAGCCCTGCACTGACCGACTTTGTGTTTATGGTTCGTGACACATCTTACTTGTTTGTTACCGGTCCAGAGGTTGTAAAGACTGTTACCAAAGAAACAGTGACGCAGGAGGAGTTGGGTGGTGCAAAGGTGCACACCTCCAAGTCAGGAGTGGCACATGATGCGTTTGATAACGATGTTGTTGCGCTTTCGCGACTTCGTGAATTTATGAGCTATCTTCCACAGAGTAACAAAGAAAACCCACCCCGTGCATACACAGCCGACCCAGCTGATCGCGCAGATGAGGCACTTGAGACCATTGTACCCCTGGACTCAACCAAGGCATATGACATGAAGGCTGTGGTTAGGAGAGTGGTTGACGAAGGCAAATTCTTTGAAATTATGCCTGACTACGCAAAGAACATTGTAGTTGGATTTTCACGAGTTGATGGCCGCACTGTTGGGGTTGTGGGCAACCAGCCACTCGTATCCTCAGGTGTATTGGACATCAACGCATCCATGAAAGCTGCACGATTTGTACGATTCTGTGATGCCTTCAACATTCCAATTGTCACATTTGTGGATGTACCAGGATTTTTGCCTGGCACACAGCAAGAACACAACGGTATCATCCGCGAGGGTGCCAAGCTGCTATACGCATATGCTGAATGTACAGTACCCAAAATCACTGTTATTACCCGTAAAGCATACGGTGGTGCGTACGATGTCATGAGCAGCAAGCATTTGCGGGGTGACATCAACTATGCCTGGCCAACAGCCGAAATCGCCGTCATGGGTGCCAAGGGTGCCGTTGAGATTATTTTCCGCAAGGAAGCAGACCGCTCAAATGCGGAGGCAGACTACGTCGATAAGTTCGCCAACCCGTTGCCAGCTGCTCAACGCGGATTTTTGGACGATATTATCACACCCTCGTCGACCAGACAGCGAATCGCAGAGGATTTGGAAATCCTGGAGAAAAAATCACTGAAAAACCCATGGAAGAAGCATAGCAACATGCCATTATAAAGCAAGCAGATATTTAATGCGTTTTTTGTTGACATTAAGGGCTTGTCTTTTCTTATTCTTTTTTCGCATACTTCCTCTTGAAATAAAATAATCTAGTTATTGCCGCACCAAATTACCTTTCCAAGTATGCCTTTATTTAAGAGGAAAGGAGGGATTAGATTTGTATTTAATTAAAACTACAATGTACTCAGTTATCTTTTTGAATACGTTTTTTAATTGAAAAAAAAACTAATAAGAGCATATGAAGAAAAAATAACACCAAAAACAAATATAAAAAAGCAAACCACGCACTTTCCCCACTCACCTCCCTCTCTTTCTCTTTCTCCTTTTCCTTTTCCTCCGCCTCTGGTTATAACTAGTTGTGCTTATCCCAAGGTGGAGTAATGGGAACAGTAGTCGGCCTATCTGATGGTTTTATTACAAGAGGATTGGTATAGTCAGGAACCGGCAATGGCTTGTGCACAATCGCTGCTCTCAATCTGGCAATGTTTAGGCGTTCGTTCTCTAATCGGGCTTGCCGCTCGCGCTCCAGCTGCAACTCCTGTTCGGTCTGCCGCTTGTTGAACGCCTCGTTCCAAAGGTTCCGTTGCTGAGTACGTGCCTCAGTGTTTAAGTGGATGTCTAAAGTCTCTGTCAATGGCCTTGCTCTTGTCTCTGAATTTACATGCAGGTCATTGGTGTCAGTCGGCTGGTGGTAAAAATACGTAGATTCGGGAACCGGATTGGCCTTGAACTGCATTCTTGCCCTCCGTAGCTGCTCCAGCTTCTCTTGTTTCTCTGCCAATCGTCTCTGGTACTCCATACCCCGCTGATCCACAAGCAATCTAAATGGCTCTGGTTCTACGGATGGCCTTACAGCTTTTGGCGGAAGTTTTGGAGTCGAAAACACCGGCATCGGCTGAGCCGTAAAGTGCCTCAGCTTTTGTTCCTTTTCTCTAGCCGCATTTATATACTCGCGAAGCCTGGACAGTTTTCGTTCGGCTATCTTGTCAGTTTCGAATATGAATGGCTCGGCTATGGTCAGCAGTTCCTTTTCTCGTGGCACTTTAGTTTTGGTGGTTTTTTTGCTCCTCAACTTAGTTTTTTCATTTGAAAGCTGATTTGGTGTTGTTTTAGACTTCAAATATCGAGGTTCAGATATATTAAAATCTTTAATAATTTTGTTTTCTACCATTGACCGAAGCTTTGAGTTGCTAATTCGTCTGCTGCTACCATTCCTAATGTGATGCATCTCTATTCGCATGTCTGTTTCGAAACTGAGTGTCATCGGCTTTGTAAGCTATACATTTGGTACAGGTTTTGTATTGGTAGATTGTTACTTTATATTTTTAATTATGATACTAACAAACAACATCTCTCTCAGCAAATTAAAAAAAAAAGAACAAGTTATGATAAACTCATTTACCTTTACAGCGATGTCCCCAGTATTAAAAAGAGGTCTATTTATCAACCTTGGTCCATCGACAGCATACAAATATGGTCTTTCCTGCTCCTCGTGACCCTCTTCTTTGTCCAGTTTTTGTTTCTTTTTGCCACGCTCTACTCCACCTTTTTCAACCACCTCATCACCTTGACTAAAGTGTTCAGCATCTCTCTCCTCGCATTCATCTTGCTGCTCCCTCTCTAGGTCTTCTTTAGCCTTTCGCTTACGCTCCTGTTTATTTTTTTCAATGGAGTTTTGAACCTTTTTAAGCATTTCATTTTGAAACTCTCTCACTTGTTCTCTTCGCTGCTGCAGATCTAGCTTGAATTTTTCAATATCTTTTACATCTATAAACATTTCATCATCTTCCTCCTCTTCCGCATCTTTCTCTTCCGCATCATCCGCATCGTCCTCATCGTCCTCTTCTTGCTCATTTTTTCCTCCACATTCATCAAAACCATCCTTACGTCCTTGTTCTTCTACAAAGTCCTCTACTTTCTTTACGTTTTCTTTCGCGTCATGAATTTCATAGTCTTTATCAATACCCTTGTCTGAGTGGCTGAATTCGAGTAGTGTGTACTCGTTAGGTTGTGATATCTTGTTTGGAGTAACTTCCTCAGTTTCAAGTTGTACTGTTTGCTCTTGAGGCAGGCTTGATATTTGACACGTATATTGCTCCATTTCTCTAGCTATATCATCGTTTGCCTCAACTCCAGTCACATCAAAGTTACTGGGATTATCATTCCCATCTTCTTTTCCATACTTTATTGCGTCCAGTATATCTATATTTTCGCTTCCTACACTTTCTATAATAGCTTGCTCTCTTTTATCGTTGTCCATTCCGTCACTGATCTCTGTGGTCTCGGGAAGTTCAGGAGTTTCAGTGGTAGACCAACCAACTTTTTTCCTCTTGTTTTCATAAGCACTACTATCATGTGCTTGCTTCATACTGCTTTTTATGCCTCCAAATGTTTTGGCTCTCTCAAAATCATCGTGACTCTCACTAGCAAGGACATTTACATCGCTTTCCGCCGCATTATTTAACTCTATCGAGACTATGTTGTGCGTATTTTGTTTGAATTTATCTTTCAATTCATAGTTATCTTCATTTAGTGCAAACTGCGGCTTTTTATTTTGTTTGTCTACACCCAGAAACATTCGTTTTTTTTCGGCACTCCATTCTTGTAACTCAAAAGTAATTCTCCTATTGACTTTTGGTGAAACAAAGTCTGTAGCAGTACTACCACCAGCCCCAGTACCGACATTTCGACCACCTACACTATTTCTATTTCTATTTCTATTGTTATTTCTATTTATACTTCTATTACCAGCACTCTGTTTGCTTTGGCCACTAAAGGATTCGTTGCTTTGATCATGCTCTGGGATCAGTAGCGTTGATTTTTCCTTTGGAAACGGTGTTACATTATATCTCTTTTTATAGTGGTGGCCGCTTTTACCTCCCGCTTCGCCAGCGCTTTGAATGTCTGGACTAATGAAACTTGGATACACGCTGTATTTGCTACTACTGTTGCTGTTGCTTCCCTCGTTTATTTTTCGAGTGTTTTTTGGTGTTATCCTGTTCAGAGCTACAGGTAATGCAAGCGCTTTTTAATATTTATTTATTTATTTATCCATCAATACTGATTCTACATGTCAAACTAAATGTAATACTAACCTTGCCAATCATCAACGCCTGGTCCTGGAGTCTTTGATAAATCATAGATTCTAGGCGCGTTGAATTCGAATATCGATTCTATATTAGGATTTTCGTATCCATGATTTCCATTTTTTTGAATCCTACTCTTCTCCATACTTTATTCGCCAGTTTTTTATCCTTTTGTTATATTTCTTTTACACTTGCACTTGTATTTTCATTTCAGAAAGTAGGCATAATCGTTATAAATAATAAAGATACTTCCTGTTAAATATCTTAAAGTTCGACTGTCTTTTAATCTCTCGATCTCTTTGAAGTTACTTCTTGACTTTCTCCACTTATATAATACACCTTGGCTGGTTAAACTACTGAGGTGGACTTTAACAATGATTATTTAGACTTTAAATTACTTTGATTCAGACATATTTTGTTTTGAGTCTTTTAACTTTTGGTATTCTAATTTTCTGGCAGTAAAAAAACAATGAACAATCAAGATTGGGTGGGCTAATCACATACCCATTTGCTGTCTTTGTTTACCATTTTTCAAGCTATTTTTGTGCTGCCACACAAACGTTTCCAGGGTGCAATTTGGTTGGCAGCTTTGGGTACTTTGTTCCAGAGGTAAACAACTGGAAGTAACGAAAAACACGTGATACAAATGTAGTTCTTTTTTATGGGCTTTTTTATTTTTTTTTGTAGGATGGGAAAGTGGGAAACATTACTTAGACCAAGAGGCGTACTAATACATTCGAAACAGGTCAAGTATGTCGGATGATTACACACTGACTACTAGGGTCAGAGTGTAATAGTGAAATAAGTATGCAAGCGAGTGGGTGAATGGGGAGTGTGTGTAAAAAAAAAGGTATGCATCAACAGATCGGAAAGAACTGCTGAAAATAATACACTGCAAAAAAAAAAAAAAAAAAAAAAAA
>LSSK01000710.1:0-39519 GCA_001969505.1 Zancudomyces culisetae | reverse complement strand
AAGAACACAACTGGACAATTTCCACAATTTTTGGTAAAAATAATTTTATTTAAAAGAATTCCTCCCAAAACCTGGAAAATATAGCCAAAATGGCCCTTTCCTTACACTAAAAAAATAGTATTACGCCTCTCTATATATGTTTATTTTTACTTTTAGTGTGGTTTTGGTCGGATTTACAAATTTTTCAATTTATACTAATAATTTACTAATAAAATTGATTAAAAATAAATCCACTAATAAAGTATAAAATCGATTCGACTAAAAAATAAATCGATTTGTACTATTAAATTGGCTGTAAAATTGACAAAAATTTATAACATGGTCATAATTTTTGTACTCTAAATTGAATTGCGCAGGAAACAATTTTTTCAAAATTGATTTCTCTGCTATTTTGCTGCAATGAAAGCGGTAATTTTAAGTTGATGCTTTTGCATACAACATTTTTGTAAACGTTTTTGTATATATATATTAACAATAGATATGACAAAATTTAGTATTTAATTTGGCAGTTTTGGCGCTGTTTTTTATTTGAAGACACAACATTTGACAGTCACTATGTGATTTTGTTGAGTTTATTTTAATAACTAGTAAATTTAATATAACTAGAAAGTTTTTTGTTACTAGGTATACAGTTCTTAAAGTTTATATCTTTTTGAAAATTTATAACTGTAAATATCCATTTCCAAACTAAGAAGAGAAGTTGGTCTTTTTTTTTTAGTATTCTAGCTCACAGATAAATAAATCCAACTTAGTGCTTGTAAAAAGTAGCTAGTGCTACGTATAAAACAATTGAAGGTTTAACGCCAATTTTAAGGACCGTCAAAGATTGGAATTTGTGTAATATGGTTGCTTGGGGTTATAGGTTCAAAATAAATGTTAAACGAGTGCCAATTGGGGGTATAAAACCTCCATATATATATGCTTTTTGAACTGTATAGCAGTTTTTAGGTGTTGCTTGGTGATCATTAAAGTTTGTTAAAAAATATATATAGAGTATGGATGATGGATGATGGATGATGGTGATAGTTGGTTTAATTATTAAATGTTTATTTGTGAAGCTGGTGTTCTGTGTACAAGCATCAATAGGTTTTCAGTGGAAGGAAAAGGGGAGGGGGAAAAAGATGACTGCATTTTTCTTACTGTTGCAAATGTTCATATTTAAAACAGTGGTTTATTGAAGCCATCAAATTTAATTAGTCCTAAAAGATTTATGGTAGCCAATGACAGCTCTGGTACAAAACCCAAAGGTAACAAGTTAACAAACCTCTATAATCCCCCAAGTTGGATGAATTATAGATCAAATGGGTTCTAGCATTGGTAAATAGTGTCGATAGAATATTCCTTGGTTTGATGGTGAATCCAGCTGTCTATTCTCAGCCTTTTCTTTATTTTTTTGAAAAATGTCGATTTATACAAACCATTAGATGTGTATTTGAAATAAGATATTAAGTGGAGTTTAACAAGTCCCTTTATCTTGATTAAATGTAGACAGTAGCTGAGAAGAGAAGGAAGCAAAGATGTGATATTCAATACAGAGTATGGAACATTTCGTTGTTTAGTTTGTATCAAGTAAAATGTTCACTCTATAACTCACAAAAGTGCTTTTATTATTTGTTGATGTTTGGAAAATTACATAATCTGGCAGCTACATTCCAGTACATTTTTCATATTCTGACTGCTTAAAAACCGATTCCCAGTCGATGTCGCGCTAATTGGCAATTAAAAAAAAAATTAAATTGCTAATGAAAACTCAGCCTATTGAACAATGCACGATAACTATTTAAAAGGGAGAACAATTTAATTGAAATTTCAACAAACATACTTTGTTAATATAAGAAGAGGTTTGTAGTTTATGAAAATACTAAAGGGGGGAGTCAAATAAATATACGAAATCAAAGTAGCAAAACACAAATATATTTACATTAATCTGAAGAAATTACGTAGATAAGCAAAAAAAAAAAGCAAATAAATAAATAAAGAACCAAACAAACATAAATTGTGTTAACAAAAAAAAAGGTGGAAATCAGAGCAAAAAAACAGAGAAAAGTAGCAGCATAACGAAATGTTTACACTTCCAATGACAGCGGAGGTGAGCACTTTTTGGAATGTAACGCAAGAGTCCAAATTCTTTTTGATGCAAGAATCGGTATCAGTTAGCAAACATATATTTAAGACATTTTTAGCAACAATTCAGAGTGTGTAAGTGAAACAAGCCCAACCCCAAGTCCTTTAATATATTGTGTTGTATATAGTTATGATAGCACTGATATTGGAATAAAACATATACAACAAACACACAGAATAGAAACAAAACCACCACCGTACAGGATAGTGTTTAAGCCGATAGAAACATTGGATAGATATATCGTAATATGTTGCGGCGAAGACAGGGAGGAAGTAGAACAGGATTGGAAATGGATTGAGGGTAATGATTTGATATTATTTTAAAATACAAGTATGAAAAAATAAAACGACAGGAGGTAGCTAGTTTCTGTAAATTTATTATGAAATGGAAATGTAGAAAATCTGGCAGAGCCGTTAGGGGCACTGGAAAATCCCAAAGATCGGATTTCGTTTGTTTTGACAAAGGTGCGGTTTTTGGTGATGATGGAGGATGAGGAGAACGGTGGAGCTAGAGGGGATAGAAAAATGCGAGCAGCGATTCAAGCGTTTCGACAAATATTTCCAGAGGGAAAACAGGAAAGGCTAATATCGTACTATGCGTGCGGGTATGATAAAGGGCTACTAACACACCAGGGATGGATGTATATTAGTGAAAATTATGTATGTTTCTACTCGTTTTTGTTTGGGTCAGAGACGAAAATAGCGATCGAGTTGAAGAGTATAAAAAACCTGGAGAAGTCGAGGACAAAAGGAGGGTCAAGTGATGATGGTATTCGAATACAAACTACACAGGGTGTGGAGCACAAATTTACAAATATGTTTAATCGGGATGAAGTATATGATATATTGATGCAGCTCACAGCAAATGTTGGTAGGCGAGTACTGGAGAAATCCGAAGTTACTGCCTCAAGTCATGGAGACAATATGGTTTTAGGTGTGGTGGAAGAGGATAGTAACAGTGGTACAAAAGAAAGAGCGCCAGATTCAGAGAGAGGCGAGAGAATGGATAGGCAGACAACATCGGTTAAAGGAATAGTACGACAAAAGCAAAACGAAGAGTTTATTTCAAAGTTTAGACTTCCAGAGGGAGAGGTGTTGATAGGAACGCTTCAGAATGTTAAGCTAGAGCTGGAAGAACAGGTGGAAACATATAGAGGTGAGCTGCAGCTATCTACACGGTACCTGACATATCTATCAAGGGATTATCGAGGATGTACATTGGTACTGCCACTGGCAGCTGTCCAAAGAATAGAGCGATTTGTGAAGAAAAATAATCAAAACAAAAATGTATATGAGATTGTTGTGAGGGTATGGCACAAAATGGAACACCGGTTTGAGGTAGGGACGGAAATGGCGTTATGTGATAATTGGTGTAAAGCGTTAAAAAGACAGATTGAGGAGGCGGCAAGAGTGCAAGCGGAGTCACGCAAGCATGATGGAGATTATCCACTATCTTTACGGGCATTTCTGTTGAAAAGCGAAAGTGAGAAAATGATGAAAGAGGAGAGACGAAGACAAGAAAGGCTAAAGGAGGGAAAAGAGGATGAGGCACTGGGTAGCAATGGCAATGGCAATGATGATGATGATGGCAATGAAGATGCAGGGCAAGGGTTTGGGCGCAAATATGGATATCCCAGCGAGGCGAAGAGAAACCAAGAGCAGCTGAAGCAGCGGATATGGAAAGAATATATGCGGATCAAGGGTAGAAATCTTACGATAGTGAGGCAGGCGGATTTCCAAAAAATGGTGATGGTAGGACCAGCGAATCGAATCCGAGGAGAGGTGTGGGAGGTGTGTTCGGGGTCTATGTATCTACGGTTCCATCACCAGGGCGAGTATGCAAAGATTGTAGAAAAGTACAAAGGACAAAACAGTGCATTTGCAGATGAGATAGAAAAGGATTTGCAGAGATCATTACCAGAATATGGGGCATTCCAGCAGGAAGAGGGAATTACCTCGCTTCGAAAAGTGCTTACAGCGTACTCGTGGAGAAACCCAGAGCTTGGGTACTGCCAGGCGATGAATATATTGGTGTCGGTGCTTTTGATATACATGACCGAAGAACAGGCCTTTTGGGCTATCTCTGCTATCTGTGAGCGACTTTTGAAAGGATATTACACTCCATCAATGTATGGTGCGTTGGTGGATATGGAAGTTCTACAAAAGCTATACGAGAAAGCTTTTCCCGAGCAAGCGGCTCATTTGACGAAATATGATATCCAGCTTCCAGCGACGTGCCTATCTTGGCTTCTTTCACTTTTCCTAAACGCCATGCCACTTGCGTATTGTGTACGCGTGTTGGACCTGTTCTTTATGTATGGACCTTGTGTGATTTTCCAGTTATCGTTGGCTGTGTTAAAGGTCAACAATAAGAAAATTCTGGATGTATATGACGATGGCGCATTTATGTATGTTTTTAAAGATTATTTTGCCAATCTGGGAAAGCAGGCGTATCCAAATACAGCCCATAAAAAGGCAAAACAAGTAACAAAGTTTCACGAGTTGTTGTTTGTAGCTATTAAGGAGTACGGATACATAACCCAGGAAATGATTTATGAGATGAGACAAAGTATGCAACTGCAAGTAGTTCATACAGTAGAGGATTACACCAGGAGGATGGCTATTAGAAACCTAGCGGATACTAGAAACTTTACCAAAGATCAATTGAGCCTTATTTATCAAAACTTTTACGAAGCATTATACTATGAAGAGCAACACTATACGAATAGCGCTTCATCCTCCATCTCTACTGCGAACCAGCAAAGCAAACTCAAGGCGTTGTCCAGCGAACATTTCAACAAGAGAGATACTATTACTCTGAGTATTTATGGATTTGTTCAGTTTATGGGATTGATAGCTGATTGGGCAAAGGTGGATATTACGTCTGGAAAAACTTCTAATATGTCGAGATCCTCACCATCATATACCCCAGGTACGAGTACAAGTACGATTCCGGTTCCGGTTGCGGGTTCAGCTCATAAAGCTAATAATGGTGTTGTTGGCGATGATAAATTGGGGCTGGATAATAAAAATATTAAACCCAAAAAAGTACCAATGATCTCTACAAAACCTTCACCAGCAACGTTGAAAAGAAATAAAATTCAATCACTTATTGAAAATGAAAATTGGATAGTTGGAAAGCTGTTTAGATTTATGAGCTTGATACCAAAACCGACCAATAATAGTATGATGTATGGTTCTACCTGTAACAAAAACAATAACAATAGCAAGAATAGTGATATTTCAAGGGTTGAAAGTAATCAAGAAAAGCCAAATGAGGAAGAACAAATTATTGTTGGTAATAATTTTGAGTTGGATGATACCGAGCATATTGATGATAATGAACGTGGTGGTGAGAATAGTGTAGAGGCTAATTCTAGCAAAATTGAGGGTATTAGTAAAGAAAAAGTAAAGGAGAAAGAAACAGAAAAAGAAAAAGAAAAAGAAAAAGAAAAAGAGGCAAAGACAATATTGTCACCAGCACAAACTAATCCGTCCAAGTTGGAACAACTTAGTAAGAACCGATCAATTTACGATTTACGTGTGAATCTCCAACAGGTAGTAATAGGATTAGGAAAATTGATTACATCAGATATAATGGAAAGAATTGACACAATGTTTTCTATATATTATCAAGGTGAGAGCGAGTCTGAGAATAAAAGCAAAATGGGGGGAGCTACAGGTGTTGGTGATAATAGTAATAGTAATAGCAATAACAATAGCAATAATAGCAGAAGGATGATTACTAGCCAGGCATTGTTTAGCTTGGCGGAGGGATTGTTGTATATGAGTAAATCATGTTTTAAGCCATCAGGAGGTACAAACGGAAAGGTAAAAGAACAAGAGAAGGAGAAAGAAAAAGAAAAAGAAAAAGACAAGAGAAAAAGTAAAGAAAAGGAAACACTTGATGAAGGGTATGTCAATGTTGATGTTGAGGATAGTCAACGATTGGAGGAAGAAATGCTATTGGGAGTATCTGAATTACTGAAATTTTTGGTAAATAACAAGTCTAAACCAGAAACGACAGAAATCGACGAAGAGGCGTCAACCACGATGGTGGTACAAAAGAAACCGGAGAAAATGGAGAAAATGAATTTGTTTAGTCCAGCCGAGTTCCGGTTGGCGATTCTAAGTATACCAATACTGGAGTTGTTTTTTGACGAATATTTACCACTATCTTTTAATTTGCTGATAGGCAGTTTGGAGGAAATTAAACAAAAACAAGTCAAATTGACACCAACATCGTCATTACAAACACAAATAACCAAAAAGAGTCAAGAAAAGGAAAAGGAAAAGGAAAATGAAAGGGAAAGGGAAAATGAAAGGGAAAATGCCGAGGCGGTACTTGGTGAACATGGTAGTGATAGGCGAAACAGTGTGGAGAGTTATACTGGAAGTTTTAGTCAAATCAATCTTTCAAGTGAAGCCGAAAGCGATCGGTTGATATCAGTACAAGATTCCCAAGAATTTATTGATGAAGAATACGATCTGTTGGTTGAAGATTTGTATATCCAGTAATAAACAAACAATAACATGAAGTTAGGAAGTAGGAGGAAAAAAAATTAAAAGGAGAAATAATAACAGAAC
The DNA here is from genome assembly GCA_001969505.1 of Zancudomyces culisetae. Taxonomy (NCBI): domain Eukaryota; kingdom Fungi; phylum Kickxellomycota; class Harpellomycetes; order Harpellales; family Legeriomycetaceae; genus Zancudomyces; species Zancudomyces culisetae. Next base: position 32,808 of record LSSK01000710.1, on the reverse strand, counting down.
AAGCAATAAAAACTATATAAAGAAATGTGGGGAGGTGGAAGAGAGCAAAGATCAACTTGGAATAATTGGATTTTCACCATTCCAAACTAGTGCTTCAAGCCAATACAGTAAAGCTTGAGGATAAAGAGAGTTATTTTGATCTTTTACTTTGGCATTAGTAATAGTGTTAATGTTTTGATTTTGATTTTGATTTTGATGCTCATTTTGATGTTCATTTTGATGTTCATTCTGATTCTGATTTTGGCTATGGTTTTGGCTTTGGTTTTGAATGAATAAATCGTCATCAGAAGAATCATAAAAAGTAGGTTGGTCATCATTATCGCCACCATACTCGTTCATGTATAGTAAAGTTGGATAGTTTTGGTGTTGCAAACGAGAAAGTTCTTTTACAGACGTAATGTAAAATGAATTACTTTCGACTTTGTCCATAGATACCAAAAGATTTGGTTCATCGTTTATACGATTTCTGTTGTTTTCACGATTACTTTGAGAGTTAGAAATTGGTTTTGAATTTGAATTTGAATTTGAATTTGAGTTTGAGTTTTCATTTTTGTTATTGTTTTCAGATTCACTATTATCACCATTATTGTTTCTATTGCTGTTGTTGTTGTTGAGTTTTTTATCTTGACGTCTAACAAGATAGTCACTAACCAATCCACCAGTAGTAAATATATTGTTAGCAGATCCACCTTGGTAACTATTCAGAAATGCAGTGGTTAAAATACCCAAAATCAACACAACCAAACCGATAAGAAGGTATTTTATACCAAAGCTGTCAATATTTTGTGCTGTATTGGGACTGCTTTTTGCAACATCAGAATCAGAATCAGATTCGGTTTTTATTTTTGATGTTTTGACAAGTTGACCACTATTACTCAGACTATTAGAGCGTAAGAAGTCATTGTAAATTTCTTGAACAAGAGTTTGAACAGGCTGGCTACCTTTACTCATCAACTGATTAACCAAATCTATTCCAAGTTGGTTTTGAGTATCTGCAACTGTAGTTTCTTTTGAGTTGTAATATTCAAGTATTAAATTTTCAAGTTCTGTTTTAGTTTCCAAAATCGCCTTTTTGTTGTTACCAATCTTTTCACAATATAAAAACGCTCGTTGGATGAGTCGGAATTCTTTATCAGTACATCTTAACAACAATTGTTGTAACCATGGTTCTCTGTTTGTATTTTCAGTGTTACTATTATTCTTGTTGTTGGTGGTGTTGTTGGTGGTGTTGGTGTTGGTGTTGGTATTGGTATTGTCGTTGATTTTTACACTGTTTCTATTACCACTGGATTTGTTGTGGGGACTATTTGAAAGAGATAAAACTTCTAGTTGAGCAGTTAATTCCTCAACAGTACGTTTATAATGTTCAAGTTCATGTTTGCTGATTTCCAATTCCTTGGTGGTATGTTCAACTACTCTTTTCTTTTCACCAATTTCTCGAGTTAACAAGTCTTGCAGCTTACCAGCATCTCTTGCATTGGCTTGTTGGCGGGTTTTGGTTTCCACTTCTAACTGTTCTTTTTCATGAACAATACAATCGTACTGTCTCTTCAACTCATACAATTCTTTGCTCTTGGACTCTAATCGTTCTTTTAACTTTTGTTGTTGTGCCAAACTGTTGCTGACTTTGACTGCCAAGTCTTGGATTTCCTTTTCCATTTCATCACGTTCTTGTTGTGAAATTTTGGTTTCCTCAAGTCTTTCTTTTAAACTCTGCATTTGTCTTTTATCGTTTTCCATTTGTTTTATCAAGGCTTCCTGTCGCTGACTGTTTTCCTCATTATCAAGATCGTGTTCAAGCTGCTTACTTTTATACTCATTCTTTAATCGCTCTACTTGTCTCCTTAGTATATCCCTTTCCTCGAGCAGTTTGTCTATCACTCTTTGTTTATCGTACTCGTCTAGTTCCTCTTCTTTTCGATGATTTTTGGTCTCATTTTCGCTAAGATATTGTATATCCAATACGCTGCGCTCTCCTTCTCCCTCTGTTTTTCTTCTCCTTCTACTACTATGTTTCATAGGCCCTGCTGTGTCGTTATTCCAATCTACATTTTCTATTTGGTTGTTTTCATGATTTGTACTGTTAGTTGTAGTATCTCTTTGTTCATTTACTTCAAAAAAGCTTTTTCGAATTTTGTTTTTTGAATTTTTATTTTTCAGGCCCAATAATTTTGGACTTGTCCTCACTCTCCCAAAGGTCTTTTTATTATTAGTATTTTTATTATTGTTGTTGTTGTTATTACTATTGTTATTGTTGGTATTTATAGTTTCAATATTCAAATGGTTATACTCTGGTACTATAGCCACTTGCTCGTTTTGCGTGGAAATGTAATCCTGTCGGTTTAGAGATTGTAGGGCTTCTTCGTGGTTTTTAATGATTTCAAAAAAGTTTAGAATCAGGCCTTTATCTTCAAGGCTAAATTTTGCATGATTGTGGGAATCTTGATTGCTTTTTTCTCGAAGTGTGTCGATAATTTCTTTTAATTCGGGGATCAAAAGTTCATTTTGTACCAATTCCAGGCCTGGTAGAATGTCTTTTAGACCGACTCCCAGTTCTACCAATTTGACAAATTGTTCGTGCGTAAATCGATTCATTTTGGCGTGTACATTATTATACTAGCTTTTTCTTTTTTTTTCTTTGTCTTTTTCTTTTTCTTTTTCTTTGTCTTGATTTTTAAAATTTATATAAAAATGAAAAATAAGAGGGTAGGTTAAATTAATCAAGGTTTCAAAATAAACCTATTAGTATATTTAATAAATATTATATTTTGTTTATTACTTTTCTCTAGAACATTAAATTTTCAAACTATTCAAAACATGAAATGAAAAAATGTCATAAAAATGAGTAGTCTCAAAAGGAAGAAATTAAACCGATTTTAATATGGATTTATTGCTATTGTTACAAGCAATTTTTTTTGCATTAAATTGTAAATAAATAAAAGGCATGATTACAATAATATCTACTTTTCCCAAACCCGTCAAGAGCACCTTTGACATCTCCTTTTTTCTTTTTAATTCTCCTCAAACTTTTTATACCCACAATAAAATAAAAAAACATATAAATATTAAAAAAATGAAAAATGACTAGCATTAAAATTTGGCATTTAATAGAATTTACTAAACTTTTACTTTTGCTTGACAATACGAAATACAATGTGAAAAATAAAATACACAATAGCAAACTTTTTTGTTTTTTTGTTTTTTTTTGTTTTTGCATGATATTTTAATAGCCTTGAGAACTATTACTTGATCACGCTCCTCTTCCTCCCTCTCCTCCTCATATTTTTAGCTATAGTTGGAAAAAAAAAAAGGTGTAACATAGTAATAGAAATGGTAATAATAACTTGATAGTTTTTAGATGTTCTAAAAATTGTTCCGTCTTGCATTTTCTCTTTAGATGTTTATGAAATTGACAATGTCTTTTTATTCATCATTATCATGGTGTCAAAAAACTTTTATTTTTTTTTAATAAAGATAAAGGGTATAAAAGAGTGTAGGATGCTATGTGTACCTGTGTATACTGGTAAGATATGGTTTGAATACACATTGTATGTGCTTGTTTCTTGTCACCTTTAAAAAGATGAAACTTTGATTAAATCAAAAACATCTATTACAAATTGGTAATTTCCTAATATATTTTGATTGGATATATGGGTATCCTTGTATTTATTATAATAAAATATAAGCTAACTGTAAATTGTAAATAAATAAAAATGTAAAAAAATATAACGGACAAATAAGAAAAAGTGCACCCCCACCCCTCTTATTCCCATTCCTTTGATTTTTGAATATCATGATCTTAAAAACTGCCACTCGCACTCGCATTATCACTCTCACTCTCACTCTCATGATCATGATCATGTAATTAATTTTTTTCGCAATAATGACAATACCAAAGATTGAACTATCAATTTGACACTAGTTTTTATTGCTGTTATTGCTGTTACTTTTGAAATGTATTAAATGATGCTATTAAACTTTTAAATTAAAAGTCATACCAAAATTAAAATGTCAAAAGATTTCCAAAATGTCAATGTTTTTACCAGCTAGGACCAATTCCTAATTTAAAAGATATGGTATCAATAATTTCAGCTGCAGTTATTGAAGGATCATCAAGATCAACACCATCCAAACAAAACAAGTCAATAGGAGATACAAATCCTGATCTTGAACCAGATCCTGAATTACTGTCGTCGTCATCGTCATCGTCATCATCGTCGTTGTTGTTTGTTGATGATGGGAAAAAGTCGTCATTATTTTTTGGTGCTATAGAGGTCTCGGCAATAGGTGATAGCAAATCCGATGGTGGTATGGGTGAAGTTGAAGCTGTAAAAGCTGATTTCGTACTGTTTGAAGAATGTCGTTTTGCAATCTTGTCAGTAGATTGCTGTCGGTGGTGTTGATTGCTGTTAGAATGAATGGATTTGAAAGTAGTAGATTTGTATGGAGTGTTTGCAGAAAGCGAACGTTGTTTGGAAGAAGAATCAGAAGTAAATGACGGAATGTTCAGATTTGTATTTGAACTAGCACTCGTATTTGTGTTTGTATTTCTATTTCTATTTGTGCTTGTATTTGTATTTGTATTTGTATTTGTATTTGTAGGTAGAGAATCCTTTTTCAAGATTGAAGGATGTTTCCTAGTGGATTTCAATGAAGAAAAACGAAGAGAAGAAGCACTAGACATAGAGGATTGAGATTGAATGGGAGGATGTTGATTACTTTTTGGAGCGAAATAAGAATCATTTTGGAAGGAAATAGGAGAAGCAGGAGTGGATTTGACAAGATCAATGATGGGAGTGGAGGAAAAGGAAGATGTGGAAGGGATTGTGGAGGAAATGGAATAGGTGTCCAAAGCTTGGGGAGAGAGGCGAGAAGGAGATAATGAGGAGGACGAAGAAGAAGAAGAGGCAAAAGGAGCAAGAGGAGCAAAAGTAGTGGAGAAAGATTCGGGATTAAAAGTAGAAATAGAATCCAAAGGAGAAATAGTTGAAGAAGCAGTAGTAGTGGTTGAGGGAGGAGGAATGGTAGGAGTAGATACAGAAGTGGGAGTAGAAAATGAAGAAGATAAAGCACCATCTCGCAAACGCTTGTATACACGCAAACGCTGGCGCCAATTACTAACATATTCACCAGGAGTTTGGCGTTTAATGGCCAGATAGACTTGAACAAAAATATTTGCATGGATAGCAGCAATACGAACAAGGCCAGGAAGAGCAGAAAGAGAGACAAGTTTGGGATGCATGACGGGACCAATTGGAGGAAGATTGGGGGAAGTCTGGGTGCGAACCCAATATAGATACTCAACGTCGGGTTTGGAAGTAGAGGGAACAGAAATGTCGCTGGGAGTAACCAGGATTTGGACATAGTTGAATTGACTGTCAATGGTTTTGAAATCGTAAGAACGACTGCTTTCGCTAAACACAATATGGACATAGTCGTTACCGACATGAGCCTTCTTTTGAATCTGAGGATGCGAGTCGTCGCCTTGGTTGGGCATGATGGAAGCAACATGAAAGACTATATGGGAAACAGTATCGCGCCAAGTAATACAGAATTTGCCATCGAGGTTTTTTCCAGTAGTATCGAGGCCGCCATAATAACCCTTGTTATTTTTAAGGCGGGAAACAGTACCAAGACCGCGCAGGAAGGCCCAGTAGGCAACAGAGCCATGGGTGTTGCGCAGAATTTCGGATTCACAAGACTGTTTTGGACCAACATAAATAACACCGATTTTGTGAGTATCAATGGAAGGGCTGTATCTTAGTGTAGTTAAGGTACGCTGCACACGGGGCGAGGTTATGTTGAGACGCATGGGACGATCAATGTTCACAAAACGAGGGTAGGAACTAATCAAATCATCAACAAAGCTTGGGTAAGCACTTATCTTGATGGGGAAATGAATGGCCTTGTTGCGAGAAGGGATAGGTACAAATTCGCCATGAAGAAGCCGGTTAAGCGAGTCGGCAGGCATCTCAACATCAGCCAAAGGAGGTTGTAAGTAGTCACTGCTGGATGCAATATACGCAGCAGGTTGGGGATAGTCAACACCAGCAAGCCGTTTACAAGCATCGTCAAAATCTTTGGAAGATAAGTTGTGTGATCTGTTCATATACAATTTGGCCAGCGTAGGCAAATCAACTACCCGCGAACTAATTCCACTTGGGCGATGGCAAATAATCTGAGCTTTACGGCCACTTTTCTGTGCTCTTATAACAACAGCACCAAAGCCCTGCGCCCAACAGTGGTCGCTGGTCTCGCCCAAATCAGCTTCGTTGACATCTTGTGTTTCTGAAACCACCTGTGCATTGTCCATTGGTAAATAGCGGAATAACATGTCTATAGATATTTGGTTGATTTCACTAATTGTGTTTTTGTCGTCGTTGGTAACTAGCAGCCCTCGTAACATAGGATCAAGCAGTCGGAATTTGGACTCGGGTCGATTGATTATATACAGAATATCTATGGCCTGGATCGCCATGACCAATACATAATGCTCTGAAACTTCATCGCTAACTATATCGTTTTCCATAAAAAACGAAGATGATTCGCTGATATCAAAACATGTCATGCAAAGCTCTTTATTGAGTGCTTCTACATCCAATATATGATACTGCTTGGTTGGCCCAGCTTCAAACATCTCACTATTATTTACTTCATTGTTACTGCTGATTGGAGCATTAAGATTCGAAGGCGTCTTTAATGTTTTGTTTGCGTTGGTGTTGGTGTTGGCATATTTGATATAGTTAAGAGCCACCAACAATAAAATCTTGTATTCTTCAGGAACCAAATTGACACACAAGTCAGGATAACGTGCCAGTGCCGAAACAAATTCCAAAATATGTACATTCATCGATATTGCCGAAAATATCTGTGTCAGACGTGACAGGATTGCTGGTAACAACTTGCGGAATATGTCTGGTAATTCTAACATACACAAATTCAGTGCATGGATACTCATCCGTGCTATGCGTGGACTCCCTTTACTCAGCCCGTTCTGAAACGACTGAACTATCTTGTATTGCTTCTGTGTTGGTATATACTTTTTATACAATATCAACCGTGTCAGTAATCGATATCCACAAACATACAAACTAATTCTCTGTTCCGAACTCAGTCTACCACCTGATTCAGTTATCACCAACTTTGACGCCAGCTTTCCTTCATCCAATGCTGCTGTCAGTCCAAACATCAGATTCTGTACTGCCACTGAACATCCTCTAAAAAAATGCGTGTTGCCAAGCTGTTGTTCCAACATATATAATACCTTTATCAACAGTTCCAATGATCCTTCAGCAAACATCAATGCTGTCATTCCTTCCAAATACCTGCTGCTATCAAATTCATCACCTTCATCTTCATATTCTCCTTCTCCTTCTCCTTTTTTGTCATTTTTATTTTCATTGTCATTTTTATTTTTATTCTCATTTTCATTTTTTTTGTCATTTTCCTTTATAAATACTTGCCATCGAACCATTGGCTTTTCTCGACTATTCTCGTTGACATCCATAAAATAAATACTCCGATGCCGATCTGACCGCAAATGCAACAGTCCAAACACCAGTGGCATCCGCACTTCATGCGCCACTTTTGTATTAAATGCCATTTTCTGCATTTCTGTCATCAGCTCTACTGTCAATTTCGATCGATACTTCATTGCCTTCTCTATATCTGCTTCCTTATACAGTTGATTATCACTCAGCCGTGTGCGTAAAACCTGAACCAATATCAAACTGGCACACGTTCCTACCTCTTTTTCTACCATCTGATTCGTCACCTTACTTTCCTCTGTCTCAATCAGTTGTTTAAATACTTCAACCACTAGCCGGAACCGTGCTGGATTGTCTCGTGTCATAATACACGATGCCAACTTCATCAATATCCCCACTATTTCTGCGTCACTCTGTGTCGGCAACGTCAACACCATTGCCTCAACCAACGCACCCCACTCCTCAACCTCCAACTTGCTTGAGTCTGATTCGATTTTACGATGTATCCGCTTCAACACACTGCGTTGTACCTCAACACTTCGTTTTTTATCAAGAAAATACAATTCTACTGCTATTTTAATCCTGTCAAAACTCACATAACTGAATCCTACATCAAAGATATCTATCACCAATTGCTCCGGAAATCCCACCATATCAAGATTATTGATAATCACCTTTTTGAATTTATCCTGCATCATTAATATCCCTGATTTACTATCTGTTGTCGCTTTATACACTTCCGCAGTAGCCTCCAACACGTGATATAAATCATTCAATACTAACGGACTATTGCGTCCTCGCTGTAAAATTCGATCCAAGATATCATAGTATAACGTTATATGTGCCAATCCCAACTGCGATATCTCACTATGCGCCATTAACTGTCTGAAATAATGTAATACTGTCCTGAAAAATCGCTCATTAATCCATCTATCCTTTTGATACTTTCCTATTACCTCGCCACAATTAAACAACAACCGCAGTATTATTGTTGAAATATTATTAAAATCGTAGAACTTGTCTGCCACTGGATTGATTCTATACACTGCAATTTCGGCAATCCCTTCAACCATCCCCACCGCCGCTTCCCCAAACTCTCCATGCGCCCTTACTAAAATTCCCTCCAAACACTCCATTGCCTCATGTATATACGACGTCAGAAACACATTTGTTACTATTTCTCCAGTTATCTCTTCATATCCATCCTTTGTACCCGTCAAACTTACCAACTCAGCTATCCTCATTAACCCTACATACCCCAGCAATCCGTGTCTTGTTATTATCTTGAAAAGCTCTGCCAACTTGTTGAAATAGCCAACTGCATCCACACTGTTGCTAAAAAACATCTCCTTTCCCTTTTCACACAAATCTATTATCACTCGTCGCACTTCTACCTCGGCTAGCATTGCATACGATCCTTCAATAAGCTGCCCCAATGCCTCCATTCCCTTATACACTATCTTTGTCTCCGCACTTTCATCCTCTCCCTCTCCCTCATTCTCGCTCCTGCTCTCATCATCTTCCTCACTCCTCTCCACCTTCATCTTTTCAATCGCTATAATCCGCTCTATTCCTATTTCTCCTCCTATCAATTTCCGCTCTTGTCCCTTTCCCTTATCCTCTACTCTCATTCGATATCCCAAATCTACCCACTGCCATATAACATTCATAATCTCAACCTCATTATCCTCATACAAATCTCCTTGGTTACTTGCCCATGGAAGCAGCTCCACCGCGCATAACACTTCTTCTCCTGTCCGCGCCCTCATCAGCACTCCAATTATCTCCTTCCTCTCTATTTCCCCTATTCTACTCTTGCTCTCTCCACAAAGCTTTTGCGTCGCAATATCTGCAACTCCTATCCCAACCAATAGTCGTAACACTGCTTTATACAACTTTCCTCCGCTCTCCAGCCTTGGTTGTAAATCACTCACCGCCTGCCATAACACTTCTGCATTTCCAAGTGCCAACCCTTCTTCTACTTTTTCATTTGTCTGCTCTATCGCCTCCATTCTCTTCTCTATCGATATCTCTCTGTTACTCAGTTGTTTTATCTCTTGCAAAAGTTCGCGTGCATCTCTAACCTCAATCTCTTGCTCTTTTCTTCGTACCTCCTCTTTTTTTTCTTTTTTTTCATCTATTTCTTTCCTTTTATTTTCCTGTATTTTTAGTTTACTGGTATTTATACCTTTAACATTTTCTCCGTTATTATCTCTATCATCGCTGGGATTCATGCTTGCTTCTTCTGTTATTTCTTTTTCTTGCCGCTCTATCTGTACATGTCCCGTAATTTTGCGAACTTCGGATATAATATTCCGGAATTTAGTTGTAAATTGCCCCTCTACCCTACTTTCACTCCTTCTTTGGTGCTTTTCTATGTTGCTATTGGCCCCATCTCCCCTGCTCTCTATGTTCATTATTTTGTTCTCAATCTTTAATGTTTTTTTCCTGTTTTCATCGATTGTATCTCTCCAACTGCTGTATCAGGTTATTGCTACAGGCTTTTCCCCTTAGTTTTTTGGTTCTGGTTCTAGTCCTAGTTCTAGTTTTGGGTAATGGAATATACATTTGAATCCAACTGTTATATATTACAGCTTTGCTTTATTACCTTTTTTTTGGCTTTATTTCGCTATTTCAAATGTACATGCTCTTTTTTTTTTTTGCGATTGTTGTTTGCCACTAGTTAAACAAATTTGTCAATTCAACAAACTTTTACGTTATATTTGCCATTTTATAATTAGTGTATTTGATTTAGTGTAATTTTTGAAATAAAAAAAAGCTCTACTATTTTATTTTTTCAATCGAAATTTCAATTTCAGTTTCAATTTTTAATTTCAATTTCAATTTTTAATTTCCAATCCCAACTTCAATCCCAAACTTACCCCTTCCCCTTCCCCCCCCCAACAACCCCAGTCATTTTCTTGCGTCTTGAGCTTTCATTTATTGATAAAAAGGGATAATAAAAATAAGCGTAATACATAATACTAAATAAACAAACAAACATCAACAATAATTGGGCCTAAGTTTGTCTTTCTCTTTACACTTTTTTTTTTGCACTTTTTACTTGCTAGTTTCGCTTTTTTCTTTTTCGCTGTCTTCATCTTTTAATTCACTTTCATATTAACAAGCATTAGCATTTGCAGGCTTTACTTTATCGCTTATTGAATTATGAATTATGAATCGTGAGTATGATATGAGTATGAGTATGAAAAAAGTAACAAAAGAACAAAGGAACTTGACAAAGGTGAAATATAAGACTTTTCGTTTTATCAGCGAATAAAAAACATAATAATAATTATAACACCAATATACCTCCATATATCAAGGACAATAAGAAAAGTACAAGAGATAGTCATGAGTACCTATAAACCTGCTTCTTTTCCTCTCTCCCCTCCACCCAACCCCATCATTTTGTTTTAATAAAAATGGAAAATAAAAAAACTGACTTTTAGTGCCATTAAACTGCACCTGATTCATCTTTTCTTTATATTTGAATTATAAATTCATGCAAATGCCATTAATTAAATACCCATTATTGTTTTTTCTGTTTTTTCTGTTTTTTACTAATAACTGTAACAATAGTTTCCTCGACACTTGTAGAACACATTTTTATTTAACGCTCCAGAAAAACGTCAATAAAAGAAACTGTGTAATCAAATGTTACACTATTACACAATATTGACCTTGCATTTTTGGTTAATTTTGATGGTACATTCTAGACACCTTTTGCATTCACCTATTTTTTACTGCAATACTAATGCTACTACATCCATCCATCACCACCCACTATTATTTATAGAGCAAAGTGTGGATATTTATTTAACCAAGAGCATGCAAAGAAGATAGAAATATCTTGCGTATATCTCTACCTTGTCATTCAGACTATCAACCCGGTTTTATCGATCAAGAAGCATTAATAGATTATGTTTTGAAGGAAAGATTATATCGATTTGCAAGCTATTAGAACCCAATATTAAAACGACTATTTTTGGGTAAGGAGGGGTGAGAGAAAGGTAGATAGATGTGGATAGGTAATAAATGACCTGGTGTTTCCATTTATTTGTCAAATTCATTTGTCTAGTACTTTTATGATGAAACACTTTCAACCAGATTGGTCCACTATCTCTAAGAAATACCTATACCCATATTCTTTCCACTTATTTATTTACATTATATCAAAAAACAATATAGATGAGCAAATCAAGGAAACAAGAAGAGAAAAAAGGCCACATAATTTTCCGAATTACAAGCTGTCATTTTGTAGTCATAAATTAGCAAATTGTCTCTAATTAGTATTCGCAAATCAAAAAGGTCATCACTTCCGAGTTTTTCATCACCTCCCTTTCATTTTCACTTTCACTTTCGTTTTACTCTTAGTTGTACTATATATTCCGACTATTTTTTTATATATCTTGCTTAGATAAATTCAACTACAAGTTGCTTCCAACTATACATTTATGGTCTAAACATTTAAAGCTCTTATAGTTAGTGTACATATTAATTAATTATCTTTGCATCCTTTAATAGCCCCATTTTACAAACTTTATTTCTCATAACTTTTTACTTTATACGTTACGTTTACATTTACCTTGCAGATTTTTTACCTTCCCTCATGACTTATTAGTCTACCACCTCATCTCACGTTTTACCTCACCTCACCTCACTTCTCATCACTCCCACCCCCTACTCCCATCCAGAAAAAAAAATAGATCACCAAGATGTCAACAGTATTTTATTTAATAAATTACATTATCAATGGATTAAAAACGAAATCTTACTCAACTTAAAAGAGCAAAATAAAAATATATGCAATGTCTGAGTACGAACTACTGGTCTACTTGTAGAAACACAAGAAAATTGATGTATTGCCCTACAACGATCTACTAGACTCGCATAATACACTCGAACACACAGAAAACGTTACGCTGTTTACCTAATTGACGCATTTCCCCTTGCATAGCACCCATTGCAACCTGCTGTGTTCCAAACTAATACTAATTTCCCCTATCGTCATCTAGTAAAAGCAAGCCTTATATAATCCTCGTATTTAGCCTCATTCTACGCTCTACATCGTGCCATTAACTCAAGCTGTATACAAGATTGCTCCTAAAGGTTAAGAAAACAAGGGATTTTACTTAACGGATATAACGTTACACCATCTTACTTCAACACAAGTCAATAGTAAATCTTCAAATGACTGATGGACTAAAATTAACGCTGAAAATACAAAAACATCCACGCCATATATCGGCTTAATATTTTGTACAACCATTTACTGTATTCCATTAGCAGAGAGATATATGGAGCGTTATGGCGAGGTCTTGAGTATTTCTCCTCTATATTCTAGATGTAAATGGTGTGCTTTTTTTAAAAAAAATAAAACAGTAAAACCTTTTGGCTTATTGAGCTAAATATAGACCTAAATTTTTAACACAAGCACAAGGCGGTTTTACATTAGTAAGCTAGTCAAAAGTATTTACACTAGAACTAGTGACGAAAACAACAAGTGCTGGCTGGCATTGCATGAGTGTAAACATTTAGCATTTGCTGTTATAAGTTGCCATCTGAACTCATTTTAGAACATACTAGATCAAGTCTAAACAACTTTAATATCATATATTCACTTAGACGCTCCAGTTGCAATTATTTTTTGACATTTTTCCACACCTTTCCACACTTTTCCACATCATTCCTTTGCTCCTTTCAAGAAATATATCCCACAGTTCCATAAGCACTCAAGCATTTTTCCATAATCAAAACAAATTCGCCCTTGGCTTTTTGAGTTTTGTAACTTTCCTGGGCTTTCAATCCAGATTTTTTTTGTTCACAAAAAATCAAAAAAATACCTCCATTCGCCAATTTTTTATTCGCTAACATGAAAGCATCTTCTATTCATTTATTGGATGCCCAAGAATTGAAAAAGTATGTTCTGGATAATTTCTCATTATTTTCCTCCACCATTACTTTGCTCCAACTCTCACAGCTCAATAATACACAGGCTTTGTGAAAATTTGTGATTATGTATAGACAAATGAAATGGCCAAGCATGGAATTCTGACAAATCGCAGGAATAGAAATGTATAAATGCCCACACATTTCCACTATGCTTGTCCTTTTTATTGCTAACTGAATTAACGGACATATACAGCATATATCTTGATCAACCCATTCCAATTCCTCAATAAATCTACCTATATTATTGAGTTTTTAAAACATTTAAGCGGGATCATTCAACGAAAAACAACAACTAAAACAACAACTAAAAACAAGCAACTAAAAAAAATAAACAGACAAAGTAAAGATGTACAGCCAAGAACAGTACTACCCGAGAAACAGACACTCTCGTGCAGCTTTTCCTGAAAAAAACAACGAATCCTTTTTCAATGGCGGTGATTGGTTTTCAAAAAGCACCTCACACATTCCTACACAAGGCTCAGTTCACGGTTTTGGTCTTGACGTTCGAATGCGTAAGTATACATCTATTTTTATTTTTACTAGATTTACATAATTAAAGGTCAACATCGCTTCTGTGGATACAGTTAATGTACTGACATTTCAAATGTATTATATAGAATTTGTAAGGAAAGTCTACACAATCCTCCTCTCCCAAATCTTTCTTACCACTCTAGTCGCGGGTGCAATCTCAAATAATAACAGTATCAGATTATGGATATACTGGAAGTAAGTTGTTTCTACTATTAAATTTGTGGGTATTATTTAATTATATTTTTGTGGATAAAGACCATATATTAAAATGTATATAAAATACTTATAATTTGTTTTTAGCATAAACCAAGTGATGGCTGTTGGACTTTTCGGAAGCTTGATTTCGATGTTTGCACTTTTCTACTTCAAGGATTCACATCCCAAAAATCTAATTCTGCTCTCTTCGTTTACATTTTTTGAAGCTCTTACTTTGGGCACAACAATATCTTTTCTGTCTTCAATTCTAGTTTATAGAGCAGCTATACTTACTGTTGGTGCATTTATTGGATTAACGATGTACACTTTTCAATCGCGCCGCGATTTCTCTGAGCTTGGGTCAATATTGTCACTCGGTTTATACGGACTTGTGTTTTTTGGTGCTGTGCAAATGTTCCTTCCATTTAGTGACTCGCTGGAATTTATAAAATCCTTTGCAGCACTTTTAATATTCAGTGGGTATATTGTGTACGATACCTCAAACATCTTGTATCGATATAGACCCGATCAGTACGTGATTGCTAGTATGAGCCTCTACTTGGATGTTTTGAACTTGTTTATGCAAATTTTGAAGGTTCTTAGCAAAAATGAAGAAGAGAGGAACCGTAAGAAGTCGAGAAAGGATAGGGAATAACTTTATTGTATAAGACACACTTTATCGTTATTACTATTACTATTACTATTACTATTACTATTACTATTACTATTACTATTACTACTATTATTACACTTACTGTTTTATGTATGCTTTGTACTAAAATTATCTAACAACATTTCAACAACGTAACTATTAATAAACATATTTTTTTAATATCATAAACCTCTACCCATCATACGAGTATTTGCGTAGCTCGAGGAGATGAAAGTATATTTACTTGGCTACAACACCCCCCTCCCCATCACAAACCTCTTTGTAAATTTTATATAACAGCTTCAGTTTTTTGTTGAAAAAAAAGGCCTAGCTTTACTACTAAAACTGTTTGTTTATTTTAATAGACTTCGACACGTATTAGCTAAACATTTCACATAACTCTTGTATCAGGTTGTGAAGATCAGAATGTGAATTAATCTACTTCAAAAATAAGTATCTCATACTCAAAAGAACAGAAACGAAACGTTATTACCTTCTTCTCATAGTATTTTTAGTGTACAAGTATCTTTTTTACGCCTATTTTATCAAGATGTAGTAGATACCAGTATAGGTCTAAAATTCCCTTGATTACCGAAATGTAAACCACCCATGGGGGTGTTTTATTAGTAGATTCTAAGATCATCTGGAAACCCCAAGCATTTCTACTATTTTTGATGACCAAAGATGGCTTGTTGGCTATGTGGGTATACTAGCATCATTTACTTTTTATTTCACTAGTGAGCATGTAGGCAATAACACCCGCCAATAATACCACAAGATGTATTAAAAAGTAAAATATTCCGTATTTATCATGTGATAACCACTAGTTGCCTACACAGAACCAAAATTAGTTCACAATAACAGAGTAGCAGGAGTTGAGAGTAAAATAAAGCAAATATCATTGATGTTCTAAAAAGAAAGCTTGAGTCCGGGAATAAAAAGTAAATCTAAATATCATATATCATATATGGAAAGTGAAACGACGAGTTTACAGAAATAGACTCAAAATAGGCTCAGGGTGGCCCAGGTGTGTTGGATTTATTGAATGAAGATTGTTTTCAGCTTTGCAGCATCTGGAACGGTGTGAAAAATCCAATACAGAATGTCAATGTTACCGACATTGAGTCTAAATAATGTCGCGGATTGGCCAAGCATTAAAAAAACCATTCATCTAGTATAAACAGGCTGAACAATTGCCAGACCTAAAAAGATGTAATTTTTTTTTCGTTGCCACGTATTGTAGGATTAAAGTACAAAACTGACAAACACTCTTTATAAGAAAAAAAAAATATCAAGACTAGATATAAATCTTCCGGTTAAACCCACTAGCATCAAAAAAAAAAAAGTAAAATTTAATTTTGTTTACCAGCATTTTAGTCGGATTTGGAATTATAGACACATAGAGAATGGGACAGACACTTTCGGAGCCCCTCACAGAAAAAGAAACCTCTCAGGGAGGAGATAATAGATTCATGTACGGTGCTTCATCCATGCAGGGATGGCGAATTAGTAAGTTCCCAGCTTCAAATCTCAATTCCATATAATTTTACTTTGAAGATCTGAGCACATAAACGGTTGAATTTACTATAAATGAATATATGTAATGGTGAAAACAATAGGGATGGAGGACGCACATACAACGCTTTTGAAAATAGATCCGGATTCAGAAATAGCATTTTTTGCTGTTTTCGATGGGCATGGAGGTATTTTATAATCTTGACAAGTATTTTAAATGAGGCGGATGTTGAACAATCAACTATTAAACGAAAACAATGAAATATAGGGAAAAACGCAGCGATATTTGCGGGCGATGAATTACACAAACATATTTTGGCAACAGAGAGCTTTTCCGAAGGAAATTACGAACAAGCAATTAAAAAAGGATTTTTGAATGCAGATGAGACTTTTAGAAAAAGTGAGTGTAGAAACATTAGGAATCTCAGGCTAAAACTTTTTTTTTGTAATAAAGTCAAAGTTATAACTGAAATATAACGATTAGAGAACGTCTTTAAGCGGGAATCGTCTGGATGTACAGCAGTGTGTGTGTTAATTACACCCGACGGCACGATTTATTGCGTAAACTATGCTTATCCTTTTTATAATCGATTAAAGCTAAAAAAAATTTAATGGATAGCTGCGTGAGTTATATCTAGAATATTAAACATCAATCACAACATATATCTATTAATTTCGTATATTAGGGGAATGCTGGAGACTCGCGTTGTATTTTAAGTACATCAGGAGCTAATAAGGAGCTTTCATTTGATCATAAACCCAATAATCAAGGTAGATTTAGAAAGTTATCGATATGATATTGGCGCTTTATTTTCTGGGCTAGGTTTAAACGAACTAGCTTACTTGACGTTTAACACCACGATCTAACGCATTTTATAATGATTAAAAAATAGACGAATACAGGAGAATTATTGAAGGAGGCGGATTTGTAGAATTTAATAGGGTTAACGGTAATTTGGACTCTATCTTTTTTTTTGTCATTCCTTTTGCATATATACAATCCTAGATTATTTATGGAGGGGTGGATAACTATGGTAAATAGGAAATCTTGCATTGTCAAGGGCACTGGGTGATTTCGACTTTAAAAAGAATTCCAATCTTACCCCAGAAAAACAGGTAGTTACAGGTAAGCGATGAGTTCAAAATTCGGACTTTCTCTATATAAAAAATCCTATGTCAGCCCTTGCTTTATTTTTCTGTCACTATGTATTACTAGCATATCCCGATGTTATACAGCACAACCTACAGGAGGGCGACGAATTTCTGGTTTTAGCATGCGATGGTAAACATTTCTTGCCAAATTAAATTTTACCAATGTTTATAGGTTCACCAGATAAGAGGTTGTTGAGCATACTTTATGGCAATAATTTTAACTTTAAATAGGTATCTGGGATTGTATGAGTAACCAGCAGGTGATTTCCTACATTAGTTGCAGCATCGCAAGGGGTCTAAAGCTCCCAGAAATATGCGAGAATCTAATGATGGACTGTTTGGCAAAGGATACTGGACTCGGCGGTATAGGCTGCGACAATATGACTGTGGTTATTGTCGCTATTTTGGGTGGAAAGACATCTGACGAATGGTACCAGTCAGTAAAGCAACGCTATGAAGCAGGCGTGGGTTCATCGGAGCATGGATCTTTCTCTGAAGCTTCTTTAAACCCTTCCGAGAGCGAACCTTCTAACGAAGTCTCTGGTGAATTGCCAAAAAAAACGCTTCCTCAGAAGTCAGAAAACACGCCAACACAAACCTTGGATACCACACCAAGTGGCGGTTCAGAAATCGCAATGGGTAATGCTACAAAAGACCTACCAAAGGACATTTTGGATGCTGCTCCCATGGATGGTACGGTCGACTCTGCCCCAACTCCTACTTCTGATACAGCATTGTCCTCTGATGCTTCTGAACCCACTGACTTGAGCATACCCGAGTCAAAAAAACTAGACTAATTCTTTATTCTGAATATGTGCCTTTTACCCAAGCTTAGCATACACTACTTTATCGACGTTTGGCTTTATTTTTTTTTCAGCCCTATTACCATTTTAAATACCTAGGCTTGCCCCTCCAACAATCGTTAAATAAATGGCATCTGTTATTATGTTTATCGTACTGTAAATCCAAAAAATTGATTTGATGGAACTTATCCTCTTTATTGCAGCTTAGCCAGCTACATCATATACTCATATTCATTAGGATTTTTGTGAATGTTTCTACATAAAGTTAAGGTGAATAAAAATCAAAATATGACTTTTGTTTGAGAAAAAGAATGCTAAATTGTGCTGGATATCCTAGAACCTATTCGGTTTTATGGTACTGGCTCTAAACCTAAAACCTGTTTCCCAAAAATCGGCAAATTACTAGGACAAAATGTACTGACATCCAACGAAAAATGTTCATTAAGCTTAGTTTAGTAATGAAAACGTATACTTGATTCTCTTTGTGGTATGTATTTTTGGTAATTGCAAGCAAATTCTTTTGTTTGTGGGTGTTTGCTATTGACTGTTGTGTAGAAATTTTAATCACGATAACTTGTTTTGCATTCATTTTTTAATGGTGATTTTTTATAGCTCGTTTATTTTTATTTTGCTGACTATACCACTAAAAACGTGTTAAAAAAAGCGGGAATTCATGTTGATTTCTAAATCCTGTAAAAATACCAAAATTAGGTTTACAATGGTTAGTGTGCTAGTGTTCAAACTGATGAAATCAATATTCACGCAAGGGAATTTGAATCAATCCAATAATGTAGGTTAAAAGCTTGAACTCTTGAAACTCGCTTTTGGTCTTGCTTTAAACCGTTTTTGTTTTCATTAGACTTGGAAAAAGAAAGAAAAAAGATTAGAGCAAGCCTATCTAACAGGGAAATATTATAATACCAACATAGGGCGTAACAATAGTAGCATATATAGCTAACTAGATTTTGCACCAGAAAGGCTGACACAAAATAAACCTCCCGAAAATATATTATTCATTCGCACATTTAGGATAGAATCGATTTTGCTGATGCAAAAGCGTTTTATCATTAAAGTATGCGGAATATAGACATAACAGACAATAAACATATTTGAACAAAAGGCAAGATAGTATATTGCCTTTTTTAAAAAATAAAAAAACGCTTCACGAACAATCGATACATCCAAGAATACCAAGATAAGCATTTAATAGTGATAAAGCTAGTGAGCTTGAATGATTAAATATAATCAATACGACAAATATGGCGAGCATGAATGGTAAGTGGACGTTTTTTGTATTAAATTTGACCCACAAAAATAATTGTTAACAGAGAATCTACTACAAGTAAAAAAAATAAATTAAAAAACGCTGTTTTTTGAAAATACCTAGACATTGAAGAATTGAAAGTAGAGTTGGAGGCATGTAGAAATAACAAGATAACAAAGAAGAAGGACACTATAAGAAAAGTAATAAAGCACATGGCAGCAGGGATAGATGTTTCTTCGCTGCACTCGCAAGTGCTGGAATATTTAAATGTAGACGATGTGGATTTGAAAAAGATGATATATTTGTATCTGATAAATTATGGGAAAAGCTATCCAAAGCTAGCTGAATCGGCGATCCACTATTTAGAAAGTGTAAGTTAATGGATTTTGTGTTTTTATTCGGTGTACTATGAAAAACGCACAAATTATATGTAGTTCCATGGTACAGCCCCAAAATTATTGACTAGAATATCATACCAAACGAAATAAATATATAAAACAGTTGAGCTAACATTCATGAACTATTAATTTCTACTTGTAAAGGACGCTAATTCTCGTAATCCGACGATAAGAGCGACTGCGATTAGAACTATGGGTTATATTTATGACCGAAATGTTATCTATTCACTAATTGAAATTTTGCTGAGATCGTTAGCTGATAAGGATCCCTTTGTACGAAAAGTATCAGCAATATCGGTTCTTAAAGTATTCAGATTCAACTCGGAGTACTTACATGATGAGCCTGATCTTCTTAAGAGTTTGAAGATGTTATTGGCAGATGAGCACCCAGAGGTAGGCACACATTTATTTACTTTTTTTTTTAAAAAAAAAATGAAAAGCACAAAAGTAAGCACAACAATACTCACTCAGAAGTTAATACTAATAAACTAGGTTGTTGCTGCGGCAATATCAGTACTGATCGAGCTATCAGAAACCATTTCTGATGCAAAACTTGTCATAACTATCGATACAGCCTTAAAACTAACGACTGCGCTACTTTTGTGCAACGAGTGGAACCAAATTCAAATATTGGACGCGCTAATGTGCGTAACGATAAATTCAGAGGAGGATGCAAAATTGCTGATTAACCAGATCACATCACGACTTCAGCACAGCAACACTGGTGTAGCATCAGCAACAATAAGGCTGATTTGTTACCTGATGACATATATAAGCAACGAAGAGTACCTGATCAGTATATGTAATAGTATTTCCCTACCACTGACTACTTCACTACACTCAGGGCCCGAGGTCCAATACACTACCTTGAAAAGCATCCAAGTGCTATTGCAAAGGTGGCCACATATCATGTCCAATCAAATACATGCGTTCTTTATCAAGTTTAATGAACCTAGCTATGTCAAACAAGAAAAACTGGAGTTACTTATTACTCTCGCGAACGACGATAATAGTAGACTCGTGCTCATGGAATTAGCAGATTATATTCATGAAACAGATATCTCGAAGAGTGCAATTTTGGGTATTGCGAAACTTGCTGTCAACTACGAGCTGATATCAACTGAATGCGTACAAGTGCTAATTGAAACCATTAGAAAAAAATCCAACAAGCTTGCCGAGTACGCAACCATTGCGCTTAGCCTGGTGCTACACCGATATCCAAGTAAGTATAGGGGATATATAAAGTATGTATGTGGAAAATTCTCAGGATTTACCGAGCCTGAAGCTAAGGCAGCAGCTTTATGGATAACTGGTTCTAATCTTAATGTCATACAAGGGTACGGAAAATATTTTAGCGGGTTCGTTGAGAATTTTCTCAATGAGCCTTCAAATGTTCAGCTGGCGCTGATTACAGCTTTGGCCAAGGCCTATATTATTGATCGCGACTTTGGAGAAAAGGTTGCACAAAAAGTAATGAAGATGGCGACTGAACAAATTGATAATCCTGATGTCAGAGACCGGGCCTTTTTTTATTGGAGGTTGATCTCTATTTCTCCCGAAAAGGCGAAAAAGGTGGTATTTGCTAAATATCACACAAAATCTTTTGAATCAACCTCCTTTGATGATAAAACGCTGGATAGTCTGGTTTTAAATGTGTCTAGACTTTCTACAGTTTATAAAGTTCCACAAACCGTCATGTTTAAAAACATAAAGCAGTTCGAACCTGGAAACCCATCTGCTATTGTCAATTTTAGGTTCAAAAAGCCGGACTTTGAATACAGTTTCAACTACCCATCAGACGAAACGCCCAAGCCACTTGAAAGTAGTCCTTATGATATATATTCTTTAGCAGAACCAGATAGCGAACACTCTCCTGAGCTTACCGAGTACAAAGACATCGACCCGTACTCTGCCTTGGCTGATTTCCCTGCCACTATTGGCAAGTCCAATTCCTTTTCTCTATCCACTAAAGCTTCTAATGACTCACGCATCTCTGAATACACAGCTGAACCGCCACTATCCTCAAAAAGCTCACAGTCCTATTCCCAACTTGACGATTCCCACCCAGAATACCTGCGTTTGAATTCGACTGCTCGCTTTTCAAGTTCAGTAAGCCACCAACCTCAAACATCATCCGTTCAGGCAGATCTGGACACCCACTTAGCCTCTCTCTCTATCTCTAGCTCAAGAAACATGATGAACCAACAACCTGTCAGCGCTGGTCAAGATGTCGGCCCACTTACCAAGATCTTTGGCACTTTGCAGTCCAGTCACTCACGATTTACCGTTGGTGGTTATCAGCCATCATTGCGTTCTTTGGCAAGTTCTGGAAACCTAGCCAATAGAAACTTTGCTACCGATTTTTGTAACACAGATGGGGAAAATGCAAATTTAATTGGTGAAGCTACAGCCAATAAACGTGCTACAGATACAGTATCAATTACTGAGCAATCAAAAACACCCATGCTTTATTCTGCAAATAATTTGAACGGTGCTAGTAGTTTAAGCTCTTTTGAACCCCAACCTAAACAAAAAACTGAACAAAGAGGTGGACTAACAAATAAAAATAATTCAGCAATGGATTATAATGCAAATTTTGGAAATTTTGGAGAAGCTTATTCAGGGGGACTCGGAGGTAGCAATCTGGCCGGAGCCAACTCCCTTGGGTCACAGTACAACCTTAACTCCGCTGCTGCAACTACGAAAACAAAATTCTTGGATTCGAGTCAAACAAATGGTTTAGAAATTTGCGGCTCATTTGAACGAAATATTGACGGAACGATTCAGCTTAACCTAGATTTCTATAATTGTTCTCAAAATACGTTGACAGGTTTTGCTATACAGATCAACCAAAATTCTTTTGGAATTTTCCCATTACTTCCCTTGCAGATCCCAGATGACGCTTTACTTCCAGGCTCATTCGCTTCGACAGTCGTTCCTTTGTATCAAGACTCACAGTTCGTGATGAAAATGGACCCTATAAACAACCTTCAAATAGCGATAAAATGCTCTTTGGGCATATTTTACTTTCAAACCGTTTACTCGATGCATATATTGTTGTCTGGTGATTACAAAATCGATCAGACCGAGTTTCTGTCGTTTTGGAGAAATCCAAACGGACACGCTGCTACTGGTAGTTTGGTGTTCTCTGGGCTTTGTGTGAATACCCTTGAGGACGCAAGAAGTAAATTAGGCCTGAACAATATTTTCAGTGTTGCTCAACGTACGGTTCCAAGTGCTCCTGGCTCAGTAGGGTTCCATGTTCTGTATAGCTCCTCTAAACTTGTATTTCCCGACACGAAGAGTGTTTGTATACTTTCAGAAGTGAAAGTGTCACTAGATTTTGTTCATGCATTTGTAACTTGTAGAATTTACTCTACCGATTCAGGGTATCTAGGCTTATCTTATTCCGATATTGCGTCTACATTTTGCAGTGCGGTTAGAGAGGTGTTAGAATCTTGAATTTTCAGTAAGCCAGAAGTTAGACGACATTTTTCATCTTGTCGCTTAACTCTGGGGGGCAGGGGGGGGAGGAGGGAGTGGATGGGTGAGTAGGTGAAGCCCTTTGCTATGCATACCAACAACTTTAGTTTTAACTCCTTTTTCCGTCTACAAAATGTTTTTTGATCTACTTTTGTTATATAGACTCGTACGTAGTTGAATTGATATCCTAGAATTTATCGTTGTACCACCCAAAAATGCACTGTAGCGGAGTCACCATTGCAAGATGGGACTTGTATATAAGGGAAACGTTTTATTGAATATAATTATTGGAATTTCTATTCGTTTCATAATCGGACGCGGGTATTTCTGAACATATGAAAGTTGACAGATGGTATAAAGTGTAGTAAAACAAAGGAAATGCCTCTTTTTTGTTCTCTGGAGAGATGAAAGTTGTTTATATACAACATGGCACTCTAATACACCAGATTCTGTACCACCCTGGATATTTTTCTCATCTCCTTGCTGAGCTGGATATTTGATAGATTAAAATTCATCCTTGTTTCATCATTTTTTTTTATTTTCTTTTTTGGTGAATGGGAAAACAGTAATCACAGGAAGTGGCTACCAAGTCGGCTCTGAATAACAAACAAACGTAATATTTTTCTCTGTGCCTGTACAGCATTTTTTTTGGCAGTTATCAAGTACACTTGTAAATTCCGAGTAGATTGGGTCGATTTTATAACGCCATAGGTGATTAGTCGATGGTCTGTATCTAGTGGCAGGGAACAGGCGTATTTAGAAAACGATTAACCAGGATATTTACCCAATTGTGTGTTTTGGAAAGCGAGAACAGATATATCCGTGTTATTTGTTAGGTTACGTTTTTTGAGTTTTTTTAGTTCAATATAATCACGCATTTGTGGTGTTTTTTTGGGAATTATTAGGCTAATTGATGTTTTTGAAACTATTTGTTTGGGCTATATGGCTAATTGGCTAACTTTATAGGTGAAATGTGCTGAAACGATCAGTCAATTTAAAGTTTTGAAAAACACATCAAAGTTTAGTTATTGCAAACTTAAAACAGCTTTTATTCACTTTCCAAACAAAAAAAAACATATAAGAATATCAAATTTGCAGTGAAGAAGTGGCGAAATAACAAAAGTTTTTAGAGAATAGTATTTCTATTAAAATTTAAAGAATACAAACAGCAAAAAGTGAGCAAAAATGACGGGTGAAAATTCTCTTTCCAAAGTTGCTATGAAAAATACTGAAACAGATAATAGCGCGTTCAAGGAATTTGTAAAAGCTATTTCAGATAAGTACCATGCAACCAAAAACCCAAATGGAATAAGAAACATTGGGGTAGCCGTAAATAGGCTGAATGAAAAGGAGCTGCTTGAAAAACTCAATAGCATAAATCAAATAACTGAAGATAACTTGGACTACGCAGATGCAACTGGGACTAGCGGTCTTAGAGAAGGGATAGCAAAACTTTTGAACCGGTACTTCAACCCATGCAAGGACGTCTTGGCTAACCAGGTTGTAGTGGTAAATGGTTGTACTGCAGTCGTTGATCTGATAACAACTTTAACATGCGACCCTGGGAATGCCGTACTACTATCCTCTCCATATTATGTGGGCTTTGAGAACGATGTCAAAATAAGAGCCAATTGCTTTATACAAAAAGTAAAGGTTCCCCATGATGAGCTCCAAGAGATAAGTCAAATAAAATATTATGAACAGGCATTGGAGGACTTAAGGTTACAGGGAATTCAATCAAAACTTCTGATTTTGTGTAATCCACACAACCCAACAGGAATGTGCTACTCAAGGAAAGCAGTTGAGGAGATTCTCCGATTTGCAAACAGAAACAAACTTTACGTCCTTATGGATGAGATTTATGCGCTATCAGTTTTCCGTGGAGAGAAGTGGAACGATCTGCCCGAAAATGAGTCAGAAAGACTCTACAACTTTGAGTCGGTATTATCATTCGAAAACTTGAATGAGCTGATAGACCCAAGCCTGGTTATAGTGGTTCATGGACTTAGCAAAGACTTTTGTCTGAATGGTTTCAGAGTTGGATGGTTGGTCTCTCCATGGAACCAGAGAATATTGGATGCTGCTGGTGTAGTTTCGCCCATGTACTACATATCAGGCATTGCTGATAGTATAGTTTCAAAACTTTTGGGGGATGAGGAGTATGTTGACTACTTTTTGAACTTGAACGTTTCGAGACTCAGAGATAATTATATAAAATTTACTGCAACTCTAAGAGAAAAGGGAATTCCTTATATTCCTGCACAGGCGGGACATTTTATTTGGATTGATTTGAGTAAACATCTACTTCAATGGAGAAATAAAAACCTCAAAGATGGGGAAGTAGCACGTAATAGCACAACTGAGCTTACATTTGACGACGAGCTGGACATGTGGAGAGGTGCCATAAATGAAGGCAGAGTGTATGTATCGTCCGGTACAAACTTTAGGGCGCATGAACCGGGCTGGTATAGGATTACAATTTCGGTACCATGGGATGAATTGGATGTTGGATTCAACCAATTTCTTAAGTACATCACAAAGTAGTTAGCATAAGAATACCACGCATGCTTATGCAGTTTGCTTTTTTTGTTACTCTAATACTAGTCGCCACTTTTTTAAAGTAACGTATATTTAGCTATATGTTTTATGAATGTGCGTTTGGGCACTTTTTATTTATTTATTTGGATAAATTCTTGTTTACATGCTTTCAAACTATGTTGCTTTATAAGATAAAATTCTTTTAGAAAGTAAAGTGGCAAAAAAAATTGATCAGCGAATTAGTAAACATTTGGGGGCTGGGACCACATTTTGCGTGGGTTCTTGGATACGCTTTTTTTCACGTATAAAAATAGAGAATTCAAGAGCAAAAAAGCCAACATGAGACTGCGATTCAAAATATTCAATGTTCTAGTCTAGAACAATCTTTTTTTACCTTTTTTAATTATGATACTAGTGATTTCTTCCCTGGTTGGAAATAGTAATTCGCACCACAAAAAGCCCCAGTGAGAATAAAAATAGATGGAATTTAAAACAATCAACTAATGAGCAAATTTATATCAACACCTAAACATAAACATGCGATCTTTTCGATGTATCGCCAGCTGTTGAGATTGGCAAGAGCTTTTAACGATGACATCAACAAATCATTCTACAAAAATCAAATCGATGAACGCTTTAGATTTTATAAAACAAATAAAAATAAAAAAGTAATACAGCTTCAAATATACAGAGCTCTCCAAGCTCGGGATATACTTCAGCAAGCTACGCGAATTCAGAATCCCAAAGAAAACAAATATTTTAAGCTGGTAGAAGATTTTTCAACTGGCAAAGAGGGGAGAATGTATTATTTAACTAATAAGATCAACGATTATGACAACCACAACAAACCTTGTAGGCTTTTGTACGACATTCGACCTACAAAAGCCATAAAAAGGGAAATCAGATATGATAAAGGCATGTCCAAACTCAGAATCAAAGATGAGAAGGGAAATGTGCTACCTCGATACATGGAAAAGTATCATAGCCTCAAACTTCAACGAGTTTCAAAGTACTCGATACCCTTTGATCGAAGGATTTACAACATTCCAGATCGGGTTGCAGCGATTACACAGGAATCAGTGTACAAACGATATTTGAATCGTGCAAAAATTTGCAAGGATAATTTAAAGGTTCAGAAAGTTTGTACAACTTCTGGATATAGGTTTTACAGGATAAAGGGTAGGACTATGCCGCACTGGCTGGGGATTAAAATAAAACGTCTGACTCTTTACAAGGATAAGTTGGTAAAAAAACGATTTCTTCTTGAGGACTACACCAAGGAACTTGAGGAAGAGAATATCTTTTTGCGGCGATTGGGCATTCGAGATTATTATGGAGACAGTATTAGGCTAAACAAATCGGCAGTGAGCCTAATTAACCTGAGATTAAAGGGGCATGTTGTTCGTGAAGTGTGAGGGCTAATCCTACACAGTAGACACTCTTTTCTTGCCGAAATCATCGTTCTTAATATTGTATTTCTTGCTCAACTAATGTTATTACCGATTTATTGTTGTCGATTTTTAATAGAAGTGGTAGAAGAGTTTAAAAAAAGCCATAAACGTAGTCTTAATAACAAATAAGAAGCCCAATAATAATATAGTTTTTAAAAAAAGCATAAAAAGAAAAATGAGAGAAAAGAGAAATTAAGCCCAGTCGATAGGATCCCTCAAGATATTAACCAATTTTTCTTCCTCGGATCCTGGCTTAGGAACGTGCATGTATTCCCATCTTGCAGTCAGTGGGAGGGTCATAAGAATACTTTCGATTCTGGCGTTTTCAGTGGCCAAACCAAACTTGGTACCTCTGTCGATCATGACATTAAATTCTACATATCTACCGCGTCTGACTTGTTGCCACTCTTTTTGCTCTTTGGTAAATGGCATATCCTTTCTCTTTTCAAGTATGGGCAGATATGCTTCTTGGAATGCAAATCCACAGTCAGTGGCAAAAGTAAATAGCTTTTTCGGGTCCTCACCCATTAAATCATCAAAAATTATTCCACCTATTCCACGCACCTCCTTTCTGTGTGGCAAATAAAAGTATTTATCGCAGTTTTTCTTGAATTTTGGATAAAGTTCTGGATCGTGCTTGTCACACACATCCCTGTGAGTTTTGTGGAAGTGTTTACAATCTTCTTCAAAGATATAATAAGGTGTTAAATCTGCACCGCCACCAAACCAGCTTGCTACAACATCTTCAGGCTTGTCCCTTTCGGTAATCTGAAAATATCTGTAATTGAAATGGGCAGTTGGTGCCATCGGGTTAGAAGGGTGAATAACAACAGAAATGCCGGCTACCCTGAAGTCATAGTCTCCATCATCGGTAACACTGTCAATTTTTCTCTCTTTCATACTTGCTCGCATGTGGCTTGACAGTGGGCCATCCATGATTGTGATGTTCACTCCTGCCTTCTCGAGTACCAAGCTGTCTTGTATCACGCAGGAAATTCCGTATCCTCTTTTATCTTCACGCTCCCATCTGTCCCAGAGAAACTTCTTTTTTGGGTTGTTGTCCAGTTTTTCCAGGTTCCCTACAAGACTTTTTTGTAGTTTGAAAATGAACTCCTGCATTCTGTCTTTGATTGGTGCAGTGTCGTCCAAATCAAATTTTGGCCTAGCAAGATCCAACACGCTTGAAGCTTGGGTATCAATGGGCTTTATTGGTGTAACCATCTTTGTTATATCTTTGTAGCAGCTGATCTAGATTTAAAAAATAAACACCTTAGAATTTTGCTTTGATCCATTTGCTACACGTATGTATATCTATTTTTTTTGCCTAGATCTCATCTTTGCAGACAAGTAGAATCAATAAACTCAAATCTTTACGTACCTAAATTTATCTTCAGAGTTCCTCTATACTTTCAGCAGTGAATGTTAGTTTCCACACTATTTATGTGCTTATATATATTAGGCTTCTTGCAGGTAAGAGTATATCAGTTTTTGTACGCTTTTCTCTGAAATTTAAGCTTTTGTATGGTAATCAGTACTTTTTTGAATTTTTCTCTTTTTCTCAATTGTTACAAAAAAAAAAGCCTGATTCAGGTTTGCAACAAGGTTTCCTGAGAAA
The DNA here is from genome assembly GCA_001969505.1 of Zancudomyces culisetae. Taxonomy (NCBI): domain Eukaryota; kingdom Fungi; phylum Kickxellomycota; class Harpellomycetes; order Harpellales; family Legeriomycetaceae; genus Zancudomyces; species Zancudomyces culisetae. The sequence goes on along the minus strand of LSSK01000710.1, from coordinate 3,769 downwards.
GTGAGAAAAAAAAGTGGTGTGATGATTGATTGTTTTTGGATCAGATTTTAAACCACTAAGCATATGGATGATACTCAACCCATAAAACCATTCGTTGCAAAAAAAATAATTATATATGGATTGGTATTTCATGGAAATGCCACACATTTTCTTTCAATCGGACGTGGGCTTTATTTATCAAGAACCGGCTTGAATTGCCCATTGGAGTATGCTTTAACAAAAACCATTTAAAACGAATAGAAATTAGCTGGGTATTTTGGGCACTAAGGTCATTAGAATTAAAGCAGATGTGTAATGTTTGCATGTGTATTTAAAAAGGGTGACTAAGGCTCACAAAACTGTAGTAAAACGAAAGATGCTAGTAAATTATGTTAGAACTGAATGCTGGAAAATGTTATGCTAGACCAGAAATGAACTGAACCCTAAATCAGATTACTGTAAAAAAACACTTAAGAAACATATCTAAAGCTTTCCGTTAAGTGTAGCATTAAGGCGCCATCACTATTTGATTATGTCCCCATGTTATATATTTGCAAACCAACATGCTTTTAGCATGAATAAAGTCCAAATTCGAACTCAAAACGTTTAAAGACCACGGGTTTTATTGTACTACATTTGAGCTTTTCCTATTTTAGACCACTTTGGTATCTAGTGTACCGGGGTTTCCACATATGTGAATATGTGAAATATGTGTAAATATCTCAGGACATTATAATAACAATGGCACCATTGTCTTGTGTTGTTAGAAAGAGGTACGATCTGATGGGTGGTATCGTACCACTGGAAGTGATTTGTTTTAGTATTTTTACAAAAAGGGTATCTGCAATAACGGGTGTAGAGGCGCCTTTATTTCGCTACTACAGGTATACAGTTTTCTCACTATGACTTTACAATTATACAGCCCGAGAAAATAGCATATATTGAGATATTAAACTCATACAGATCAAATTGAAAGTAGGATCTCAAGACTTTAGGGCAGCAGCATATGAGTAACACCACTTGCTGAAGTTTTTTAAAGGAAAGCGAGTGTAGCATACTCAACACTGAATACGTGTGTCTCTTTATGCTTTTGCTCTGTGTGTTTCATGACAGTTTTACTGACAAAAGTGAACATGTAACACAAATCTGAGCAAAATTGAGAGGAACTGTGTAGTAGCAATTCTACCTTTTAAAAAAATAATCTAACAAAGGAGTGTATATTCACATTCAACTATCTTGTAATACGCCATTATCACATTAAAAACACCTTGTTAGTTTTATGTGTGTATATGTGGTTATGGAAAATGTTGGGATTCAATCAACGAACTTTTGGGAATGTTCTTATTTTGTAATCAGATACTGTTTGTGGATTGCGAATTGTCCGAAAAAAAAGGATTAATAACATGATCAAGTTGAATTTGCTAGACAAATGATATTAGATAACATAAAAAAAGGCTAGTAGCCCGTAATAAAAAGAACGTCAACACAACCAGAACCGAAATTAAATCACCCAAAAAGCGCCTACGATGGCAAGTAAGAGGTTCGTCTGGCAAAAATAATACTGCTTTTTTTTTCTGTTCAGTACACAATAACAACATTAGTGAGGTGCCAACTCACTAATGCTGAATGCATATAGTACACATGCACATATAAATCGGTTTCTACAAAACTAATTTTAAGGTGGTCCACAAAGCTGTAGCCGCTGTAGGTGGATAAAAGTATATACATCGTCTTCATATTGCAACGAATTAGAAAGTGTTCTAGCATTATAAGGACAGCCTTTATATGTCAACTAGCCAGCTACCAAACACAACCCTTCTATTCATATTCTACTACACATCGTTTTTAATAACCAGTATTTGTAGTGAGACTGAAATTTTTTATTTGGATATGTTTTTGATGATGCTAGATCATCCTGAACTTCGATGACTATTATCCCCCACATCCATTTTACTGATTAAAAACGATGATTGTATAACAAAAGAATATATGCGTATATAACTTTTCTCCTAGTTTTAATATATAAGTATAATTGCTTGATAATGGTTTTTAAAGTGAAAAAAAAATGAACTAGGGCTGAAATACCAGGTTCATTCTCCTATTTCTGGTAGATATGGTGATAATATGATGACTGTGTAGTAAATCCGACCTCATTTTTCGCCCATTTCTCCCTCATCATTTTCCCCACTTTTTTCCACTTTCTTCGTATCTTCTCTCCATCTTTTCCATTCTCTTCCATACTCCCCCCCCCTCCTATGATTTTTCCCTCTCAAAGACGTGCAAAAAGCGATGATTTTGCAAGAATCCCAGGAGCCAATATAGTTGCAAACAAAAAAGCCAACTTTTTGTTCAGAAATCTTGAGTATCTGTGAAACCAAGGAATTATGGCGTGATGTTCTCGTGATATACTTCTATTTGAAATTGGTATGAAAGTGGTGTTAGTCATACATTTACTGAGCCCGATTGTGCCATATGCCACTATCACGTTCATATGTGATTATGGGATCGAAAGAAGGTTGTGAGTCAAGTTAGAGCACAAAAACTCGTATCATATTAAAATTCTCTAGACGTTGTAATACATTATTTACTAATTGATATATGTTTATACAAATTCGAGTTAATATGGTGTATCTCAAGTTCATGCTTTACGCATGATTCGAGAACCCATTGGTGCATTTACTTTTTTCTAAGCGGCATCTATTTGCTGGTACTAAGAAGAGAGCAAGAGCCGTGTATGAAATATTGCAGGATGCAATCTTATCTGCCTGGAGTTTGTGACAGAGCAGAACTCCATGAATTTGCCAAAATGCTTACACCCAAAACCTTTCCTATAGCTTTTCCTATAACCTTTCCTACAATCTTTCCCAAACAGATTTTCAAGCGAACACAAAGTTCGCACCATTGGCGCACACCCCCTCCTTCTTCACAAATTACTAAAAAAATTCAGTCTGTTTAATGTAGGCTAATCAGTGACGTCATCTACTTATTACTGTTTTTTATTAGCAAATGAGCAAACTATTACGTTAATACCATCTTTTATATTTTTCTGTGTAATGATTTCATAGTTTAGTTGTGTAATATAACCAAATGGGGAAGTTTTTATTTTTGCTTTTAATTTTTATTCCCACTTGAAACATTGCGCAAAAGAAATAATATACATACACATATACATGCACATATATTTTGTGGACTAATCATGTTATGAAGATATATTATTGGTGCGATTTGAGCATTTCTGACATTCTTACATTCAGCTCACATGCGGAAATACGAGTTTTATTGACTTTTGTATGAGCATATTGTAAAGAATGTCTTTGAATAAGGAAAGTCGATAGCAATGTACGTATTCAGTACCAATTTAGGATACATTCAACTCATAAAAAGCTACCCAATTGCTAGGCTCGTATCGAAAAAATATATCTATTGTTCTCAATTTGGCAGCCATACCACTTTATTTGTACCACAGCAATTTCACTAGAGCAGATTAATTCAACGTTTTATTTTTTACATATGCTCGCCCATCCCATCAAAAAACACCCCCCTACACACTGATATCATATATACTTAAATACAACTTCACTCTACAAAGCTTACCAATTATATAAAGGCATAGATAATTTGGTGACTGTTAGGAGTAGAAGCAAAGAAAGCATGTGAAACAAATACTGATTACACGCATCTGACACCTGGCTTCAGCACCACAATAAAACCTCTTGGGTGTATTCGAAAATTACTTGTACAATTTGTCCTATTTTTTGTTTTCAGCGCAAGCTGGGGGGGGGGGGGGGGG
>LSSK01000708.1:0-10128 GCA_001969505.1 Zancudomyces culisetae | reverse complement strand
ATTAATAGTTTAGTTTAAATATCTACTTGTTATATTCGAACTAAAAACTCACTATTAATGTTTTTTCTTTATAAACTGTTTATTTAGTAATAATAGTAATTTTAATAATAATAATAATAATTGTATTTCAAAAAAGATATGTTTATTAAACTCAAGCTAATTCCTATATAAACTATTTTTTCTGCTATTTTGTTATCTCAATTTTTCTTGTTATCTATTTTTTCTTGGCTCATTAAAAAAACCCAATGTACAGGGAAAAAAGAGTCCAATTTTTCCAATAATTAATTTTGATAGTTCTCAAATTATCTTAAACAATTTGAATAAATATAAAATATATACTTTTATACGACATTTTGTCGTGAGAATGAAACGACAATGGCCATTTTCATGATGATTGGTGTGTGAGGGAAACGTTTTTGTTTACGAGGTTTTTTTACCGTACCCCACACACTGCCATTGTTGCTATTTATATATACTAAGTTTATACATTATATTATAATATACTATTTGTTTCACATTTTTTTACTTTTATTAATACTTACCAAATTACTCTTTATATTTACATATAAGCAACTGATTTTTCCATTTGAGGAAAGGGGCGGTTTTTTCCGGATAGCATTTTAAGTACATCTTATTTATTTTTAACAATAAAGATAATAATGAATTTTGGCATATAAGTTCCTGTTTATAATATTAAAAACTGATAGTATTGCAAATCTCTTGAAAATAATAATTAGCTAATAATATTTAAACATACAACATGTGTCCTGTATAATTAGTACCACATTATTGTATGAGCACTTTTTCCCAATGGGTTTTTCCTCATACAACGTTTATTAGTTTATTATTAGTCTATTTATAGTATATAAACAATCAGAAGCATACACCTACTGATTATTTAGTTAAGAATTGCAACAATATCATAAGGACATGGTTGCAATTGTCTTTCATAGCAGCTAATAGCTACACCACGTTGTAAACTACCAACGTGGAAAGTTAATCCTAGTACATTTTTCTACCTATAGTATAAAAATAATATCAGAGAATCTAAATAAAAAATCATCAAGTAGTTTAATAAAAATTCTTACAGTCTGTTAAAAAATAATTATTTATTTATATTATCACCTTTAAACCTATTTATTTTCTAGTTATATACTATATTATTTGATATTTTATATAAACTGTATATACTTCTGTATTGTTATTTTTGGTTAAGAGTTATTTTTATTCAATAAGTTGTGGGCGATACTATTAAACCCAAAATTTCCCTAGAATTGTATGCTAACTAATTACTAATTTATACTATCCTAATTATGAAATCGTTGAACAAAAACCACGAGGGGAAAAAGGTCCAATCTAAAAATATTGATTATTATAATTTCCTAATAAATAACTATAAAAATTAAGTCCATTAGTTCCACTATATGACATGTCGTGTTAACTAAAATGTTTATATTTACTACTTAACTATACTATAAAGTAACTTACTGTATGTTTGGTATTTATACTTAATAAAACTTATATCTATTTTAATATTCTGTTAAGCTTGTTTTATTTAAATTTCAAGTGGGCGTTGCTTTAACCCCAAAAACTTTTCGGTAATTATTATTCGAAACTCTAAGTTATATATCCATGGACAAAACCACGGGGAGAAAAAAGTCCAATCTAAAAATAAAGATAACTATGCTATAATTTAACTACAATAAAATATTGAGATTTGAAATCTCAATGCATTAAGAGTTCTAATCGTATTACTATACGATAGTCGCACTAAGCCGAATTTCATTATAAATTCGAATAGTGTACGAAAAATTTCGCTGTACACTCATCGCGGAATGCCAATTTTTATAATTTTTATTGTCGTTTAAATTTTTGTATAAATTAATTTCGACTCAGCATGAAATAAATTCTACATGCTGAGTCCATTCAATAATGATGATTCTAGTACGAAATATGTTTTCATACTGAACATCAAATAATTTTAATGATTATGTGTTCCCACACATAATCTTAATTGCACGTATGCTGCAATTATGAAACAAAACTATTAGTATACTTAACAGAATATTAATAGTGTATAGTTAATTTATTTTATTGGAAAACTAGGTTAGCATTTAAGTTTTTAATCATATATATATGTGATATAATAGTTTAGTAGAAAATCATCCATTCCTACTATACGGATTAAGATTAATAAACTCAGTTTAAATAAAGATAATTCAAATCAACTTGTAGTAAAATAATCATAATGATTAATTATTTGTTTAACACAGGTGTGAGAGAGTCTAGGAGAGATTCTTCAACCACCTCCAACAGTACTAGGAGCAGTAGGATGGACCAGGATATCGGGACACTCAGTCCGCGAACCTTTGGGGAACTGACGGAAAGCGTCCGACAGATCCAGATCCGTAGAAGCCCGGAAAGCATGTCGGTAGATACACCATCTCCGACGGGATATAGGGATAGTGTCTCATCCGAGAACATCCTAATGAACATTCAGTTACACAAGAGGAGTGTAACCGAGACCACAGAACAAGCTTCCATAAGCTTGGCACGTGGTGAGAGCGCGAGTGGGATTACCGAAAGATCCCACTCTGCGACACATGTTGTGTCAGATACTAACGTTTTTATGCAAGTATCTGTTATATTTTATACTACTATGCTCAATATTAACTATGTTATTCTATTTTTAAATATTACTATGTTCTATTTCAGACCTAAGTTTATATCTTTTTATTCCTAAATTAACTATAAATGTGTAACTTTTATAAAAAACTAACTAAAAAACTCTTATACAAGATACTACTAAAAAATTATAATATAAAACGAAATCTATTAGAAATAATCACTAGGATAAAAATAACTAATGCATTTCGGATTCGTAACCAGTTACGAATCGATTGTCAATTAACTATATGACATATGTTGTATAATTAGTTTTACTTATAATTATTTATTTTTTTTCTTATTTATATATGTATAATATGTATCGTATAATTATTGTTATAAATTATAAACTTAGTTGAAACTATTAAAACTTAATATATACATCTGGAGATGATCATAACTATTTATTTACTACTATAAAGCTTGTATGATAGAATGATATTTATTTCCTTATGCATAACTAACCCTTTAAATACTTTTCCTAGTATTATAAACATACTAATACTAAATATTGTACTAATACTAACTAAATAACTAATACCGAAACAATTTAATTAGTAATAAACTAATACGCTTAGTAAAAACATCAATAAATCAGTTTCTTTGAATACTAATAAAACTAAAACTTAAAGTATATTATTAATTTAATTATTTAACTTGATGATAAACATATAATATTAGTTTATCACCAATGGTTCATGTCACTATATGACAGTCGTGTTGTATAATTACATGTTTAACCACCTACTGAGTAATATAATCACCCAGTATTATACAGGACGGGACTTTTATTATAATATATTAGGTCTATAATTATTGTTGGTGAAAAAGACAATTTATTAATTAATTAAAAACTAGACTATTTACGCATATAATAATAGTATTATAATAACCAATAAAATACAAGAAAATGCAGGTATGTATTTCTACTTTATAAAACAACTATCATATTAAAAAAATCAACTACATAGTTCTTAGCATTTTTAGTATTATTAAATATTTTATTTATGTGGATTTGAAGGTAGGAAAAGTCCAACTTTTCTTTATTAAAGAAAAATGTGTTTTTTTATACCATTTTTTTCGCTATTAAAGTAAAACAATATAATATCAACTAGATACATATATTAATATTTTATAGAGTCAAACAATCGACAAATCAAATATGTAGATTGTTTGCTAATCTAAGGTAAATCCTTAAAATATTGAATATAAATAATAAAATATCAAAGTCGTAAAATAAGTACGACACAACATGTCTCGCAATAAGCCGATTTTTAGTGCAAATTCTAACAGTGTACGAGTAATTTCGTTGTACACTCATCGTGGAATGCCAATTTTTATGTTTTATTATTGCCGTTTAAATTTTTTGTCTAAATTAATTTCGACTCAGCATGAAATAAATTTTAATGCTAGACCATTCAATAATGATGATTCTAGTATGAAATATTATTCAATCTGCCATCAAATAATACGAATGATTATGTGTTTCCAGTCTATATATTAATAGCACCTATACTGAATTTATCAATCATGATATTAGTATATCTAAAAAACTATATAAAGTATATCTATTTATTTAATTGTATAACTAGGTTTGACTATGAGATTTTAATTAAAATTATGTCGCGTTATTGATTTTTACATTTCTGGTATGTTTTTGTTCATCCCAGCTGTTAGCAAATTAAGGTTCGAATTGTTTAAATTATTAAAAATATTGGCCAAAGTGTTTTGTCAGAGTTTGTGTATTTAGTAATTTTTATACTGTAGCGTTTTAAACCTGAAAGAAAATCTATCATAACGAAGAATTTTTTTAACGACTAGGCAATTGGTAAGTCATCTATCAATCTTCGCTTTGGGTATGTATTAGAGTGTTCCAAGTCTTGAGTATATTTTAAGATTTTTTCATTTTTGTTTATAAAATTTTAGATTGTTTGACCTTTAGTAAATAACCTAATAATGACATAATTAATCTAATTTGACAATGAAAGTTGTCAACATTTTGGATCATTTTGAATATTGTGAAAATCAATTTTATAAACTTTTCCACATATTTATATTGGAACTAGTTAATTAATATATGTGAAAATATTTAAATTTTCAATGATTATAACTCTTATGAGTACGGATTTCCAATATTTTGCTAAAACTAATACAGGAAAAATAATAGATACTATCATAGATTTTATAAAATTACTATTTAATAGCTGTTCACCTTACCAGAATATTTTTACAATTGTTATGTGAAATTAAATTATAATATTGTTATATAATATCCACTGTTAGTCGAATACAGAGAACTATCCTTGCTTGGTTAAATTTTATTGTATTTATTATATAAGATGTATCATATATTATTTTATTTCTCTTTGTTTTACTTCCTAAAAATATAATTATGGAAGGGCACAAACTATTTGTTATTGTAGAATATTTAATTTAAAATTTGCCCCCTTTTCTTTTGAGTCAGTGAATACTCCATTTATATGTTATATTTTTAACTTAATTTTTGTTTCTACATATTAGAAAAAGTCTATATTAGTATATATGTATATAAAACTATTTGTAGATCGATATCAATATTTAATTGGTTAAAAGGTCTATATTTGAATTGTCTAAATAAATATTTATAAGTAAATAAACAAAGGATCTTCCGTCGAATATTCACTATACGACAGTATATGTGATATTAAATATATAATAGAAGTTAATGCTATGAAAATATAAATATATTTATTCTATTTGAATTGATATTAATGTTAATTTTAATAAGTTGAATACTATATTAACATAGAAATTAAAATCTTGATTTATAATTCTATGAGATCAATATAAATATTATTAAGAATTTTTTATAAAACGAATATTAATATTAATTTATTTAATAATTATTCTAAAAATTATAATTATGTCTGTATCTAATATTGTTTTATCTAATAAGTTTCTAAATCTCGATCTTTACAACATTTACATAAACATATTTAAGCTTAGTGAAAAAACTAAGATAATAAAAAATCATAAAAATCATATATTATACCAAATTCTAATTAATAATATCTTTAAACATGATAAACTTTATATTAAGTTAGAATGAATATAAATAAGTTACATTTTTGATTAAATTTAACATAAAAAAAAATTAAAACATATAGCAAAAATCTAGTTAAACATTAATTAGATAATATGATAAACTATACTACAATTTAGCTACTGTAGATTTACATTTTGGTTTACAGTAAAATAAAAATTATATTGTAAATATTTAATTATTTAAATAGAAATTTGAAATATGATATTAATAATGATTTAATAGTACAAGTATTGTGAGCCAGAGTAGTCAAAAACCTAAATTGATATTCGCATCATAATTTTATATAAAGAACATAACGATAATTATAATTAAATATTTAATATTACCAATAGAGAATTGATATTTATAAACAAATAAAGGTGTTTCAATCTGATTTTGTCTATACCAAATATTATAATGATTATTATGTCAAGTTTACCAAGTTTACTAGAAGTTATGTGAAACAAAGTAGAAATAGACATGAAATGAATTTATGAACGAACAAAACAATTAAATTACATTGTAAATATCTTTTCAATACATTATTACTAATAATTAATATTTTATAAATTCCAAAATGTTAATTAGATTTACATTTTATCCACTATAAATCTAACCCATATTTTAATTTATAGGTATTAATATTATAATATTATGGGCATTACTTAAAATATCAATCTAATTTATTAACTGTGGAGATAATAATATTTATAAATTATATTTTAAATAATTTTTACCAAAATCTTTAAGAATGATTTACAAGAAATTCATATATTGTAATACTATTAATGACCAAGAATTTTATTGCTTTAGGAAACTTAAGAATTAAAATACATATCATCTCAGTATTTTATTTAAATTTATCATTGTCATAGTTTATAATATATTGTACGACTTGTCATGTCGTTAACAACAAATTATAAATAAATTCAGAAATGATATTGGATGGAGTAAGAATAACATCAGCATTACAACTTATGTTTTATTAAATTGATATTAATTTACAGTTATCTCAAGCTCGACTGCACACATTTGGCAATCTGGACAAACAGATATTTAACTAATCTTCAACATAATTTGGAAAATATTTCATTTATGTGGATTTAAATAAAGCCTACGCCCATATATCATTATCACAACTAATAGAAATAGCACCAGATTGCAAGTTAAAAACATTAAAAAATCTTATAAATGGTATAAACTAGAAGTCAATGAAGTAACGAGTAACACAACACCAACAAACTGCAAAGCGTTTATAAAAATTTATTGAGTTACTTACGTTCAGTCACGACACAGGAACAGCATGCAGTTCTAATCACGAAACCAATGCATCAAAGATTAGGACTAAATCACGAACCTTATCTCGAGGAAACTATTATTACAGCCGATGGTAATATACATAAAGCTAAGGGTATAATAAAAAACGTACTAGCCACAATTAAAAATCCTGAGTTTCGAGTAGATTTCACAGTCTTAAAAAAAAACAAACTAACTAATCTTAATTGTAGACTCGTTAAAAAAACATAAAGAATAGTTCACTTAGGAGTATGAAGGCTTATAATACCTAGAGATAATGGAAATATTTTATTACCTTTAAATCTAGAAATCGTAGAAGTAATATGTATAGGGAAAGCAGTTTTTCACACAGAATCTAACTTTCTATTACCCGATGATAAAATAATGGTAATAGTAAACAATAATAATACATTTAGATAAAAAAATGAACGAACTAACAAAAACAAATTTAGTGGAACATAAAGTCGAAATTACTAACAATCAGCCAATAAAAATTAACCCATACAGAATACCACATTCAAAGAAAGAGAAATCAAGAGAGGAAATTTAAAAAATGCAAAATAATGGAATAATCTCTCATTGTAGTTCCGAATGGTGTGCACCTGCAGTGGTAGTCACAAAGATAAATTGGAGGTGTACGAATCTGTAGTGACTATCCCAAATTAAATCAAATAACAAAAAAAGATACCTATCCTCTCCGATCATAGATGACATTTTTGAAACCCTCAGTGGTTCAAAGATTTTTGCATTCTTGATACATTATCTGGAATCTGGCATGTAGCACTGCGAAACGCCAAAGACATAACGACATAAATGTGGACAATTCCTTTAAGAAAAATGTTCCAAAAAGATAGAACATTCAATCAACCACACTCACAAGTGCACCAATACTAAAACATCCGAATTGAGATATTCCGTTCATCCTTTTGACAGACGCAGCTAAACAAGGACTCGGTGCAATCCTCTCTCAATTTGAACACGACCTCAACATTCTATAGCATTTGCAACAAAATTTTTAACGAAAGCACATTAATTTACATTCTACACATCTAGAGGGTTGAAGTAATTGAACTGATAATATTTAGAAAATACATAATGTGACTTGGAACAATATAGATACTGAAATCTGTAATATTAGTTAACAATTCAATGTAAATTCCTTATGTTTTTATTTTTTATTATTATTAATATTGATAATACTGTATTAGTATTTAAATCCAAAACTATTTATAAAACTTGACTAAAATAAACAAGATGCTAGTGTTAGCGATAATGGTTCTTATTTCACTTTTATTTTATATTTACTATTTAACATTTATACTTTAATAATTTATTATAGTATAAATTATAATTGTATAATCAATTAGTAAATAGTTCATACCTTAATTAATACTGATATTATGTCATTGTAAGAAATCGTTCTATTATTTAAATTTTTCACTGCTAATAATAATCATAATTAATATGCCTATAATTATTAAACTCATAATTATTTGTTAGTTCTAATCTAGAAATAATCCGTAGATAAAAAAAATAAACTAGCACTTTTATAAAAATAAATAAAATAATAATAAACCATGACAGATCATACTTTTTGATACACATGAACTTGTATATCATTAATATAATTTAACTAAAATAATTTGTAGGTAATCCTATAGGATCTAGAAGGGATCACTGCCACTATATAACAGTACTCTCCCCTTAAGCTCGGATGCCCCCATCCGGATCACGTAGTTTGATTTGTTTAAGTGTCGACCTAAACTTTGCCGTGGCCTCTGGTAAGGTACTGCTACTGGAAATATATTTTTTCAAAAGATCCCCATTTACCAGATCGCGGTTTCCATAGTCATCGTTGATTACGTACCGCCTATTGTTAATACCTTTTCTACCCGATAAGGTCCTTCCCAACGTCTTTCCAACTTCGGTTTTTCGATTTCGACTAATTTTAGAACTATGTCGCATATTTACTTATTCTAGTTTTTTATTTTTTACTAATATAAATTATTCTTTTTATCTAGTTTACATTTATATTAACATAGTCAAATTTAATTAATAAATGTTTTTTATGCTATAAGCTTAATATCTTATAACTCATATTACAAGTAAAAATTGTTTTCATAAATAATTAAATTAAATTGTCTTGTATTATATAAATTATATCTTATAACTAGATATAAATATTTAATAGAACTTTATTCAAGAAAAATAATAACATTATTAAACTAAAAAGAAAATTTTTCACTGACGATTTCCACAACGCATTTCGTTGGGTTTATATACTTTTTCGTCACCGTAATAATCATATATAAAACCAAGGCTGCAATACCTTGTTTATCGTAGAAAAATTTCTTCTTACTTCGATAAACATTCAATGAGTTAGACCCTTGATTGGTTTCATGATATCAAGTCCTGGGGTTAAGTCTAAGATTGAAAATTTTTTTCTTATGTAAATTATAACTGTTACTTGAAAATAGAATTGGTAATAAAAAAATTTTTTTTACCAAATACAATTTATGTATCTTTTCTAAAATGGAAATTCAACTAAATAAATAATTTAACTTTAATAGAATTATAATTAACTTGATTTATTGTTATAAAGAACAAAGTTCTATCTATACAATTTTGTTTTAATCTAGAAATTAACTGTTATACATTGTTTTTAGATTTTGTTAAAAAAGATTAATATGATTTTTTATATAATATGATTTCGTATGCTTTGATCAATACCTTATGATCAAAATAACTAAAATTTTAAATTTACTTTTAGTTATATCAATAATAATATTTTATAAAATATGAAATATAATGTAAAGTTTTTAATTTCAAAAGTTATAGTAACATGTATCAACAGTACTTTCAAAATTTTAATTGATATTGTCACTAAACGAGATCTATTGAATAAGCAAGTTTTTCATCTTATAGTATTACAATTAAGATAATATAAATGATTTTATAGATGATAAATTAATAATATAATTAAGATTTTATCATGTATTATTATTATCAGTTACATGTTATATTTATTATTCATAATTAAATTACTGATATTGTTTCTGGAGAATAAAAGTACTAAGTAAGTTTAGTCAATACGAATATAA
>LSSK01000706.1:0-17066 GCA_001969505.1 Zancudomyces culisetae | reverse complement strand
AGGGGAGTCAAAAAGAATGGTTACTCTCTCCGTTAAGAAGAGAGAAACCGAAGCACCGTCTTTGGCTGAGCTGGTGACGGCACAATTTTTGGACGGAATATGTCGAACGAGGATACAAATCTTAGACCGACTTAGATCAGAAACAACCTCCTTGAACCAACGCCCGGTGGGTATGGAGTCCCTAGAGGGACGGAGGAGATTTTTTAGGTAGATATTGTGTAGGATTATTTTTTGTAGCTTTACATTGTGTTTACTTAACAAGTTAACAGTAAAAAATAAAACAAAACTGCATCTTGAACTTGGAATTATTTTTTTTTCGCTGGTTAATTTCAAAAGAAAGCGCAGACTTATGCCATCTATCTAATTATGGCTAATATTTGTAGTAATCTATATAGAGCCTTTTGTTGAGAGGCGATAAAGTGTGTGAATTTGCGTTTACACAATTATTGATAACTTTTCCCTAGTTATTGCAGCTTTGTAATCCAATTCGGTTAAAATCACAGAATTATATCATTCCTTCAATTAATTTTACATAATATATGTTTTATTTATACATTACCATAACTTTTTTGATAATAAATTTCCGCTTCTAGCTTTTTTTTTTTGAATCTGAAGCTAGAAACCATGGCATAAATGCTTTGTATACCAGCCAAAAGCAATAAAATGTTAACAGTTCGTGTAAGCTTTTGCAGTTTAGTTTAAACTAGATTTAAAAATAAGTGCTGAAGTGAACTTTTTTTTCCAACAAAAAACGCCTATATACCAATGCTATTTAAGGAAACGGCAATTCTTATGTATGTTTTGCCATTAAGTTTGGTTTTCAGCATTATATATTTATTGTAATTAAGAATATGACATAGCCTCTGTGCTTAGAGCAGTAGGTGCTTAATCAACAAGCATATTAATTTTATATCAATTGCAAAAAACACTAAAAATAAAACTTCATGGTTACTGCTGTTCAAGCACACGTAAATTAGAAGCGAAGTAGCAGCTATTTCATAAACTTTCTGTCTTGAGGTATATATATATACTAAGATACAGATGTTCGAATTGAAGCTGATGTTGTTATTTTTCACTATTTTCATTTATTTCATTTAAAATAACAAAAGTTGCATATGGTTTTATAGAGAATAATAAATATTACTCGTAGTGGCTTAAAATATAACAAAGGGTTAGAAGAAAATGACGGCTCTAAACTTTACAAATAGAATATCCACTACAAACAACGGAATTCCAATAATCTTAACGGTATCACAGTTCATATACCTGTATATATCTATTAATTCGGCTGTTTGCAGTAGGAATCCTCCTTGGACCCTTTTGACATCAACTTTTATGCCGATCAACATCAATCTACTACTACTATTTGTATTCTCGGCGGTATCGCTAATCAGCCATTTATCCAGTTTTGTTTTAGATAAGATAAGCACAGTTTTGAGACCAAATAGTAGGATGAAATGGCTATTCTTCAGCGGATGGAGAACCATACGGCTCGAAAAAGCTTTGAAATTGCATGTATACTTTGCTGTTTGGTTTACAGTATGGTGTGTTATACACAGTGGGTTGGGAGCCTACTTATTTTACCAATCTAGATTAACTAAAGTGGATTTGTACGGTGGTTCAGAAAACCAAACCAGTCACACAGGGTCGGGTACTTCTTCTACTACTTACAAAACTTTTACAGACAATCAATCCACATATCTTCATAGCCTCTCCAGAACCCGTGCATCTTCTACCATTGGCACTTCGTCCAAACTCAATCCAATCTCCGTTGCTGATAAAAACTCTGTTGCCCACTCCTCTTCAATTATCCATAGTACATCATATCTACATTCCATATTAGAGCCTTCCTTCAGCACTGTGTTTTTTAAAGAAGTGCCTACTTTGCCCCACGGAAAATATCTTTATATTGTTACGAAATCTGTAGATAGTATTGAAGAAAGTATCGATGATCAGGATACAGTTATATCTCGAAGCCAAAGGTCAGGTGTGGATAGTACATTTAAGGCAGCTAGTAGCCCAACTAACGATTCAACAGCCACTTTGCATATTACCACTTCAAAAGTTACAAAGGCTGCCGCTAAGAATGAAACCAATGGTGTAGAAGAACTTAATGTTGTATATACAGGAAAAAACAATAAGGAAAGAAAAGAGGATGATGATTGGATGTACTTTATGTTTTACACAGGAGCAATTGACATCGCATTTCTATTGGTACTGGCTTTGACTTCAATCCCCTCGATCAGGCGAAAATGGTATCAGCTTTTTTACTATTTACACCACTTTTTTATTTCAATTATAGTGGTGACGATAATACATGCTGGAACAAATGCTATGTGTATTTGGATTCCAGGAGTAATGGTATACGTTGCTGATAAGATCCACCAGGTCATGTACATAAGAAAGGCTGAATCAAATAAAGTTGTTGCAAAAAAATGGACAGGGGCAATTTTTGAGCTGAAAATACCAACCTCAAAGGCAATTAGAGATACGCTGAAATACTGTCAATATGTGTATATCAATTGCCCTGAAGTTTCGTGGCTTGAGTGGCATCCATTTCATATAGCTAGTATAAAAGGTGATGACTATCTTGTACTGTATATTAAACTAGAGGGAAGTTGGACAAGAAAACTTCATGACGTACTTTTTTCGCCGAATATTAGAGTCATAAGCTCAGAAATAAATCAAGATAAATACATGTCATCAGAATTTACACAAACTCTACGCAAAGGAACAAGTATAGAACAACTGACTAATGATGGCACAGAGCCAATCTGCGTAGCAACAAACGACAGAATTAAGATCCTTGCTACTGGTTGCTATAATACATCGTATCAGTATGTATTTGAAAATAATATTTGTGTATTGATATCTACAGGAACCGGAATTTCATTGCATATTTCCTTAATCAAGTATTTTTTGAAGTTTTCAGAAATTCTCAGGACGAGGAAACTCTATTTAGTATGGTCATACAAAGACCCTGAAGCTGTGAAAATAATTTACCATTTGTTGAGACAAATAAATGAGATGGGTATAATAAGGCCACGTGTGCACTTCATTTTACACTGCACCCAGGACAACGCAAGGAAGAGTAAACGTATTACGATCAATGCGTTTAAAAGTCAACAGATGACCCTTGAAGCTGGTGGGCGGCCAAACTATCTCGAGCTACTTGAGAGTATTACATGTAGTAAAAATCATGGGAGTATTGGTGTGTCTTATGTCGGAAACAAAAAAGTACAGAAAATTGTGTTTCAGTCGTGTAATCAGATAAACCGATCAAAGTTCATCAATGCCAAAATAAATTTCTACAGCTATAACGGAAACTAGAATCTTCTTACAAGACTTTAGAGTTGTTATCTCACATAACCTTTTGCTCTTCTTTTCTTGCATCAATTGGAAATAGATTAAATAGTTGCTTTTGATTTTTTGTTAGTCAATAACAATACCATAAGTGTATTCATACCCACAACAGCAGAGCTAAGATTGATGCAGATTCTGCAATTGATTTTCTCCGGCATTTTGATACAAAATAAATACGCAAGTTATTTCAACCAAGCGCATTCTTAGGGTCTCGAATGTGATATGTAAAATAAACGACTAGGTGGGTGTGAGCCGACTGCAGGACGCCACCTTTCACTAATAACACACTTTTGACGCAGTTTTGAATTCGCAGTTTCACACAAAACTTAGTGGGAGAACTTATGCGGTTGATATGTCACATTTGCAGTCGAGCTTCACTGCACTGGCTATATTACAGGCTGGCGAATTGATAAGCTAGACGCAATGTATCGAGAGAAATGAAAGTAGGTATTCTTATTTCTGCTTCCAGATTGTTATTAGCACTTCATCTTGACTGACTAATCAAGTAAAGCTAACTTTGGAAAACTTTCAAAACAAAAAAACCTAAACCATTTAGAAATGATTATAGCCCAAAAAACACAACCATCAAAGCAATTGAAAAACCTCAAGTATGGGTAAAACAAATTCAGCAAGAGAGGATGGGAGAATGAAACGGAATTCTGGAAATCTTGGAAATTAAGGCAAAAGCAAATCACCCAAATTACGGAGACGCAAATCGTTTTGTCGTTGCAGGGTCTTGACGAATTGTCTTTGCAATCTGAAATTCAATTAGCTAATGTTGCTGCAATTTCAATTACAGCTAAAATAAACAAAATAAAACCCAAAAAAGAAAAGACGCCCTAAAAAAATTTTCAGAACATTAAAAAATTTTTAACGTTTAGGCGAAAAAAAAGGACAACAAAAAACGAAAAATAAATTCGGTAGGGCGAAGGAAGAGGAATAGTAGAGTAGGCTACAGTAAGAAAGTTTTTGGATCGTATAACGCAAGAGAGGAAGTATTCAGTAAAAAGGATAGTAGATCGAAGAAAGATGGAAGCACAAAAGGTAATGACTAAATTTGATCTGTAGAAGAACAACGCTGTATTTAAATATTTATTTTTCAAGATGATATCTTGACGGTTCTGCTTTCTTTAATCTATATAGGGTATTAGAAGAGTAATGTGTTATAACTGTGGCAAAGGTAGCTAAAGAAGATGCTGTGAACTCGGTTTTTATCTCTATTAATTTCTTATATATTTTCACTGTTTGATATTTAAAGTTGAAGCGTAAATAACGAGAAACACGGGAAAAACCGAATAGTTGGCCATATCGCACAGGAATGTAGACAAACGGAGAAGTTGTGCTATAACTGTTCCAAGCCAGGTCACAATTCTAACGAGTGTACTGAAGCAAGGACAAATTTGACCAAGGAATGTTTCCGTTGCAACAAGAGTAAGGACCAACAATTCCCCTTTTTTGATTTAAAGATATGTTATATAAGTGCCAAGTTTGGCATGCAATAGAGCAACTAATAAAAAAATCTATTTGTTGCACTTTTCAGCTGGACATATTGCGGCAGAATGTAATGCACCATTCGTTCCTTCCAAAGGGGCCAGAAGTACTGGGATAAAGCAAATAAGGTGCCACAACTGCAATGGATTTGTAAGTTATGTCTATTTTGTTTTTTATTGCTAAGCTAAAAGTTTGCCACCTTTGAATAATGAGCCTAATGATTGTTGAAAAATATATAGGGTCACATCGCTAAGGATTGTCGCAGTAGATTGGGACGTGGTGGACAACGCCAAGGGCTCAGAGATCGCAGAGGGCCTGACAGTCGTTTTTCAACAACTATATGCTATGTTTGTGGTGGTAAGTTTGGAAAGTCAGTGGACTAGGTGGATAGAGTTGTATACGCCATTTTATTTACATTTTTTTGTCTATCAAATGTAGGAGCCAACCACTTGGCTAAGGATTGTAAATCCCCCGATAACCGATGCTACGCCTGTGGAAGATACGGACATATGGTATTTTTTTTTTGCCTTTATATATAATATCATTTTATTTGTGTCACTTGTTCCGTACTATGGACTAAACCTCTGTTCTATTTCCTAGGCACGTGATTGCAGAAAATCAACTACTGATTCCAACCTTAAGCTCTGCTACCGCTGCGAGGAGTCTGGCCATCTCGCAAGAGATTGTCCAAATGCACCGCTAAGTTCCAAGGATAAGAGTGAAGAGCCTGTCTCCGATTCCAAGATGTCTGCTGAACCCACCAACTAGGCATCGGATTTTTTTTTTTGCTCGAGTTTACCTGGTTGATTCGACTTGGTTTGGCTTGGTTGTTTTATTTAGGCTTTTTTATTATTTAGTTTTTGGGTTTTGTGTTAGCCATATATATTCTCTTATATCATATTGCACAAAAATAAAAGTGGTATACGGTAAATATTTGATATAACGCCTATCTCATTCTTCCTTTTGAACCTGGATCTTTTTTTTTTGTCTTTTTTTGATGAAAGTGGGATTTTAAGTAAGATTTCGATATCTTTTATGGGAAGAAACTGCAAAGGGCAAAAGTTCATAGTGTAAAAAAGTGGTCGCGTTGCTTATAACTGCGAATCTGGCTATGGTATTGAATTGCCAGGTCAATATTGAAGATTTTTTTTCTTTGAAATAGTATTGAAGGCTTATTCGTTGGATTGGAAGAATAAAACTAATGTAAACATATTTGCCCAATAAAACGCTGAGGCGCTTTTTTTTTTTTAAAAAAAAAGCTGAAAAAACAGAAATTGCAGCTAAAATTATTTGAAAAATTATTTAAAATGGCTAAGCAAGCCAACAAACCAACAAACTCTTATTGTTGAGGTTTTTTAAACAGAGGCACAAAAATATTGCTAAATACATGCTGTCCTAATGAACATAAACGAAAACAACAATAACAACACATATTAAGTTACGCTACTATCAAAATTTAGAGTGTTCAGGATAAGTACAAAGAATCGGATACATTTGTATACATTTGACGATACCGATAAGGCTTACAATCAAGGATGAATGAAAAGCTTGGAATTCAAGGCAAAAATGACTTGTCCGAAATCGAATATATTGAAATGAAAAAGGGTCTGGTCTTGCAAGAGATTGAGGAGAATTTTGACAAATGCTGCAGGACTATCTCGGGTGGTATACTACCCAAAGCAAAAGAAATCAGTCGCACGTCAAAAGAAATATCAGATAAAATAGCTCCTTGGATTCGATTCTTTAAATCTACTCTTGGAGAAGTAAAAGAAGACAGCAAAGATATACCTTTAGTAAATAATGCAATCGATGAAACACAAGAAAGTGCTCAAGTCAACACGCACAATAGCAGGGTGGATGAAGCGCAAGCTTCTCGCAGCGAGACCAGAGATACGCCCAGTAGTGCAGAAATATATTCTTTTTCTCGATTGAATGAGGCTGGAGATGATGAAGAGAGTGTTTATGAGAATGATATAGAAACAGATACATTTTACAAGCAGGTACTTGAAAAAAAAAGAATGGTAAACGATCAAAGCAATGTAGGGCTGGGTATTTATGATAGCAAATATACGCACAATAACGAATCGGAAAATGTGAAAAGGAACCAGCAACAGACTATGGGTGATAACAATAAGGGAAAGCAAAGGGAAGGGTTCAATAAGGAAAATGCACCAGGCGATAGTGCTGCTATGACATTGGGAGAGTATGTTTCAAAGTATGGCTCAGTGCAGAGACGGCAGTCAAAATATATGGATATTAATTTTAAACCAACAAGCATAGAATCCAAACATTCATATGGAGGAATATCAATAAGCACTGAGGATATGATGCCACCAAAGATGAGTCCGTTGAGGACGACCAAATTTACACTTCCGGTTTCGCGAAAAAGCTTGGGAGTCAGTGGAAGGAGGAGAAATGAGGATGGAAAGAGGAGTAATAGATATTATAATCATTCTGACACTGATTCGATGTTTTCTCAGGATACAGATGCAATGCTGGAGGAGCTCACAATGCAAATGAGCAAGTACCACACACCAAGTGGTAATGGTGGGGGTGTTTTAGATGCTGATACGCCTAGTACAATAGAAACAGATCAG
Organism: Zancudomyces culisetae; assembly: GCA_001969505.1. NCBI lineage: Eukaryota > Fungi > Kickxellomycota > Harpellomycetes > Harpellales > Legeriomycetaceae > Zancudomyces > Zancudomyces culisetae. Next base: position 9,615 of record LSSK01000706.1, on the reverse strand, counting down.
ATTATTAGGTTTAGATTGGGTAATAGAGGTGATGATATAGGTATGGATATGAATACAACTACAGCTACGGCTGCAGCTGCAGACACAACTCTGCGAAACAGCGGGGTTACCAGTGGTTCTGCTACGATGTATACTTCATCTGTTAGTCCCTTAGATGCTACTAGAAACCAGACGCTTGAAGTCGCAGACACTGCTGTCGAATGTTTGGAGAATTCTGCTCTAGAGGTTCAAGATATAACTATGAATGAGGAAAATTGCGACAATACACGACAGGCTAGCATACAACAGGAAACAAACACCGCCCACACTACATCCTCAACTTCGACTTCGAGACCAGCTCCTACAGAAAATGGGCGACAAAAACTTGCTCACCAAGCAGAAAGACTACAGGAAGAGGGCGGCCGTATGGACGTGGAGGATGAGGACGACGAATCAGATCTTGACCATATTCCTACACCCCCCAGACTTTCATATAATTTTTCTAGTGTCGACCTTCAGCCGATTGAGCCTCTCATGTCCTCATCACCTCTGGCAAACGCATCTGTGGAACAAAACGTCAAAAAATCTTCGGCTGAACCTACAACTATCGACACAGCCCATTTGCCGCCGTCAACATCACCATCACCATTACCTGCCTCCAGTCCCTTAGTTTCTAACCAGCCATTTACAGATCAAGAAATTTTTTCGTCACCGTCTGCTCACCACAAAAATCCAAGCCCTTCTGGAGGGACGAAAAGGCCATTTATTGACTCACCTATGCCAACTGTGCCTCATGATGATACTGTGGTTATGGACCCTTCAATATATCAAAATATTCATCCTGATGATATTACCAGTAACCCTGTAATAGAGTCGCCTAGTGTCAATATTGGAAATGCCGCCAAGAGGTCCAGGCTAAAGCCAATGACTTCCTTAGAAGTTTCAAATCAGCACAGCAGCCATGTTTCCAGTTTTCAAGTTAGCTCTCCACCCCACAATACCAAACAACCTCTAAATTCAAGATCTTCCTCTGTGAAAAATAGACTTTCTACTTCTCCAAGTCTAAATCTCCATAATGTTTTTTATTCAGCATCTTCATCTTCTAATACTAACAATAGTAACGTCAACAGATCACATTTCAGGAGATCATTAAGTTCTCTACAGAACTCAGACTTTTCCAGCAAATCTCAAGCTGGTGTCGCTCCCAACCTCATCTCAAATGGCTCATCGGGTTTCCGTGCTCGTCGTGCAAGTAACCATACATTCAGCGCTTCCCTTTTAAATTCCGCCCACAAAAAATCTGATTTATCATACGATTCGCACAACTCCAACACTGGTTCTTTTGGAGACTTATCTTTATCCGCTTCTAAAAGCACACTCCAACAAAAATCACATCATAGTGCCACTAATATGACTAACACTAAAACCTCATCCAACGACCCGATTACTCCCTCTATTAACACTACAGACTCTAATGTGGGTGCTAAAGACAAACTATCCGCCTCCAAAAGGCCATAAAATTATAAAGACCACACGAATTGTATTTTTCAACCTCAAACAATGTTCACAAACCTTGTAGCACTTTTTTTTTTGATTTTAAGATTACTGTAAACCATAATTCATATACATATCTTTTTTTTTGTGGTCTTATTGGAGCCATCAACAGGCTAAAAACTGAAACTAAACGTAGATACTACACTCACCATACGTTAGTTTGGAGCATAGAAATGAGTAAAGCATCTTACATATATATACTTTTTCAACTAAAATCATCACAAACCTTTAATGCCGTTAGCCTACACAAACTATTTGAGTTAACCAAATATCAAATACCAAATACTATATTTGCTATAAGGTTAAACGAGCGCATCGTTATAGTAAACGGTTATTTTCTATATAAATTTTTATTACAAAAAGAAAATGTGCAATAAGTGTTTAGATTTTTTACTTTTACTTTTTTTATATCCTATTGTGTTTAAATAAATGAAAGGAATGTATCTGACCCATGCGATAGCATGGAATAGAATAGTAAGAAGCCAATCGGACCAAAAAAATGTGAGAAATAAATTTCCAGTGTTTGACGAAACTTTTAGAAGCTTCTAACCTCTTTCTTGTTCGTTTGGTAACTCAAACTGTTGTATTTTTGAAAATACAATATACAGTAATGGTAATAATGGTCTAATAATATATTCTCCCACCTCTACTTTTTTTTTTCTTCTCCACGTGTACAATTATAATACTTGACCTATTTTTTTAAGAGATCAAACAGATTAATTGTACACACTGTTAAATTTACATCATATTGAGGCAAACAATGTTACCCCAACATAGCATATTTCATATACATTTTTTCCCAGCTATTCAAATATTAGCTAATAATTCTCGTGTTGTATAATCTTTGGAACTAAATTAAGCATGTATATAATACGCCTATCCAAACATGTTTTTCATTTTCATTTTCATTTTCATTTTATTTGTTCTTTATGAGTATTTCTTTTGAAATGAGTGGATGTGGTGGAAATCGAGGCATTGACAATATTGGGAATGAAGAAAAGCTATTCCAGTTAACTACCAAACTTGTGATTTACGTTGTATGATAGATGTATACTTGTAAAAAAAAGGTATCAGTAGTATATAACATTTTGTGTTACTTGTCAGGATTATGGTGTAACCCGATTTCTGGGATATTAGCTAGTAAAACTCCCATTTCCAGTAAATGTGTTGAACACGTTTGGCAACTATTTCACTGTAGAAAGGCTGGAGCTACACATATGCATGGTATTTTACACCATTTATATGAACTTTGTCATTGTTAAAATACGTATGCGCACAAATACTCTTTTTTCTTTATTTTTCTTTATTCTTGGTGTTCTTGGCTCCATGGCTAGTAGGTAATAATTTTGTAATGATCATTATACCCTAAAGAAAGTTTAAATATCTACATGCACATGTAGAACTTAAAGCTAGAAATCAGCCAAAATCGTAAAAGGTATTCTCCCCCCAATTATCAACTCTGTAGTTCACCCCATGGTTAGTGTATTAGGGGAGGTGTGATAATATGACAGAGTCCATATGCGCGGCTTATTTTAATAAATTCTGCATTCCTCCTTTCCTCTAGTCGAAGGATTCCGCTTTAAAATGAGAACAACTTTGTAAAATTATGCGAAAGGATTTTCCCAAAACAAGTGATTTTATTTTTTAACAATAACATTGCCCAGAAAGCTGGTTAATTAAACCTATACAAAACATGAAAGTCTACTTGGATTCATTGTGCTATATTTACGCTGCATTGTTTTACTTTTTTTTTTTTATAATTTTTTTCACTTTTCGATTTCTTTTACTGTGATGCTAAAATATTATAGTTTTGAAACGAATAAATAAGCATTCTCTGATTCTCTGCTTGGTTGAAAAAAAAAAGTTTCATAAACTTTGGATTTTGTTTTGTTACTATTGAAGACAAAACTACCAGGAAAATGAATGTCTAAGAATTAAAACTAAAAATAGCTGAGAAAGGAATGATTGACAATAAAACAAAAGATATTAAACAAGATTTTTTAATGTGCGGGTGACTCTTGGTGATAAATCACTTTAGTACTTTAATGTTTTTGGAATTTTAGGAATATCCTTTGTTTTAATTTTTTGACTTTTGACTCTAAAGCCCCAAACAACACAACGGTAAGTAATCCATCACTGTATGCTATATTGCCATTGGTGCAGATATAAAACTATTTGCTGTCTTGTTTGTATAAGGTATGTTCGTAAAAGATTACCGTAACATTATCGTGGACAATATTTCAGACTCATTGTTATTGGGTTTGCTACCTTTTTTCTATATCCATGTTCGAGTGAATTGGTGATTGAACGAAAGAAAAAAAAAGCGGAATAACAGGATTCTGCTATGTCTTGGTAAAAAGTCAAACATAAAATTCATTTTTCAATTTAGCAAATAGCTAAAGTTAAAAAAACCCTAAATCCTGAGTGTATTGAAACAAAAGGAATTAATGTAAACCATCGTATAAGAATCAATTAGCCATAAGCACACCTTCTTGTTCTAGTTACCAGTCAAAAACATTGTTATTATTCGTTTTATTTCGGTGTTTTAAATCTGTACATGTTTCTGAGATAATTTAGCTTCAACACATTTTCATTTACAAAAGCTTTGGTATATCAACCATTCATAGACACAGAATTTTGTTGTGTTCCTTGAACCCTTTTTATAACCGTGGAAAAGAAAAGTAATACCAGGAGCCGAAAAGAAACAACATAAAAAAAAAAGTTGCATCGATAATACCTGGTGTTTGACAAAATATGCATTACTAGTATTGCATGCAACTTGGTTCATAAGCTAGTTTACTTGAACATTATTTCTTGTCGTTTTTCAATTTTTTTGTGCCCTGCAACATTTCACTTATATAATTTAGCTTGTTTTAGATAGACTTATCTGCCAAATCAGGCCTCATCAACCTACACGAGTAATAGAAACATCACAGAAATATCCGAAGTACTGCTCTATAGGGCATAATATCCATATATACATAGAGTTTACCAGGTAAAAAGGATCCAGGAGTGCCGTTTCCTTCTATTTGGCTTTTATGTAAATACCATAGACCAGAAAACTATACAACTGAAGGTATTCTGCAACATCACAAAGGTTAGTGTTTAATAGTTACAAAAAGTTGTTTAAAAAGGGGAAAGCATTTGGAAATGTGGGCACTACTCTATATGGTTGACTTTAGAAGATGTCCTCAAATGATTATATAGGCTCTATTAAACATAATATAGTTATAGATACTTATTAGAGAAGATATTAATACATTAGGTTAGAGTAATAAAAGAGGTGAAGACATAAAAAAGAGTGAATGCAACCTAAAGAGCAACGCAATAAGCAGAATACAACCGGGTGAATGCAAATATTCGGATAGACAAGGATGGCGTATAATTTTAACCAAGAACTGCTCGTTGAGAGCAGGTCGTCAGAAAACTTTTTTCTTTCGGATATGAGAAACAAGTTCACATCTGGGTGCAGGAATATAGAGCATAACTCACCAAAGATAGAGAACAACACCATCAACAAAGTTCTTGAAACTGATGGGCTTGAAAGAAGTAATATCAGAGATGATGCTTTCAATGAAATGGATATCAAAGATTCTTCAGTGTACGAGTTAAATTTAGAAACTGATACGGAAGCAGAAGTAGAGTTTGGTGTAGACATATATAAGAGTCGAAAAAACAGTGTTTCGAATAATTTGACGACAGAAAACATAAAAAAAGAAAAAAGAGCTGGTACAGAGAATAAAGAAAACAGGGGAAAAGAAATTAACTGGTCAAGGGGAACCACGCTCGTTTGTAAAGGAACCGAGAGTGAAAAGGGGTATAGAGGAGCCAAGCCTGTGGAAAAGGGCAAAGAAGGCACATCCAAAATGGAATCGAGCAAAAAAGAGAAGGACGATGTGGACTTCTTAGATATTGAAAAAAAGGCGAGCCCCAAAATTCGCAGAGGACATACCCTTTCTCCAAAAAGGAATTCAAATTGTGATCTTTCAATAGAATCAATCGGTAAAGATTCACCAATGACAAATCTGAAAAGAAGAAGCTATAGTTTACATTCACCAGAATCCTCAACAGGAAACAGGAGCACAGATACAAAAACAGCCAGGGTGCTATCTGGTCAAGAAAAGGTTAAAACGCGTGGCAAACGTAGCGATAAAACGTATGATTTGAGTCAACAGGTAGTTGAGGAGGATAAAAGCACAGAAAATAAGATAAAATCGGTTAAAAGAAAGTACGTAATGAGAGAGATTTTGAAGACAGAAGAGGATTATGTTGCTGATTTGACGCTACTGGAAATTTATTTTATTAAGCCGCTAATAAGCAAAAAAATAATATCACCAAAACAAATAAACAGTATAATAAGGAATATAAGATTAATTACAAAGCTACATCAAAAGTTGGCAAATATCTTGAAAAAAGCTGGAGACAACGTATATGAAATGGCAAAGGGTATGGAGTCAGTGGTAAGTGATTTTGGGCTATACGTTGAATACTGTACCAACCACAATGGTTGTATATGTGTACTGGAATCACTGAAAAAAAACGCAGAGTGGACCCTGTTTCTGATGGAGTTTCAGTCCATAGTTAACCATAGGTATGGTAATAAGCGGTTAGAGCTAAGTGATTACCTGATTAAACCAATCCAAAGAATCTGTAAATACCCCCTGTTTTTAAAGGAGTTGATATCATATAGTGAGAAGGATCAACCCGAAAATAAAATATTAAACGCAGTGCTCGTCTCATTGACAGATGCATGTGAAAAAATCAATACCGCGCAAAAAAAGCAGGATTTAATGGAGCTGACATCAAGGTACATCGGGATGTACAAAGATAACGAGTATTTGCCGATAAAACTAGTTAAAAAGTTGGGTGATATTCTATTGTCTGGAACTTTAGATGTGCTTAACTATGACCAAACATCGCTTAAAGTGAAGAGTTATGGCTGTGTGCTATTTAAGAGATTTTTTATAGTGAATAGGATAAAAAAGGCAAACCAATACGAGCCAAAATATTGGTTTCCGCTTCATACAATGAATGTGCAGGTCATTTACCACAACGGAGAGAATCCAGCATGGTCGTGGAGATTGGTTCATATCAATACGCATCAGTATATGGATTTTTCCTCCTATTCTACAACCGAAAACGAGTTGTGGTACGAAAAGATTAGTGCTTGTATTGAAGAAAGTAAAAAAAGAGTAAATAAAATAAAAAGAAGGGGGAAATATAGTGAACCAATGGCTAGGAATAGCAGCAATATGCTGAGAGGAATGGACAAAAAATCACATAATTACCTGATACCTTATATAGAAACGTCAAGTCAAAGTAGTGGAGAGCATGGTCAAAAGACAAGCGAGGAAGGATCACCTATACAGGTTGAACCGCGCAGTACAAAGCTAACTGCAGCTGGGTATACTCGTAGTGAGACAAGTCCAGATATTAATGACATCAAATTGTTTTCGTTTCTAAAGACTCAAAATAACCAAAGTTCTAATGGCTTTCCCAATCAACTAAGGAGCATCAAGTCAAGCATTGCAGTGTCCGGGATAAAACGTGAAATTGTAGAAAAGAGATTCCAGCACACTACCTCAACTGAGATCCTGAGTTGCAGGGCGTTTTCCAAGATGAACAATCAAGAAGCAAAGAGCTCACCACTGCTACGTACATCTGGAGTTGAGATTAAGCACGTTGATTCGCAAGCTGCAATCAATAGCTCTAGAAAGGGGAGTAACAGCAGTTTTTTGAACAAAAAGACAATTGTAAATAACCAAAACCTTGGTGAAGGCAACACACGACAGTTTGACGATTTTAAGACGCAAAATTCTAAACTCACGCATCATGATGATACTGAAAAAAATTTGATCAACCAAAAGAGTAGCTTTGCTTTTTCTAAAGATAAAGATGGTGGCAATTTGGTAGCCCCCCTTGATGATGATACAACTCAGAAAGATATAAATGACATCAGCAAATACTTACCACCAAGTGAGAGATTTACTCGACCACAAACACAACATGGCCACCCAGGTTATGGAAGATCACCCCACATGAATATCTTTAACTCTACAAAGGAGCTGTACCATAATGCCATTTTAAGCATTGTAGAAAAGAAAAACATGTTGGAATCGTTTGCTCAGCACGCCAAGACGCCGACACTAAAGAGTAAAAAAGACATACCCATCAAAAGATGTTACAGCAAGGGTGATTACCAAAACGATGCATACCAGAGAATAGACGCGCAGTTTAGCATCAATGATTGTGACGCTGGGCATATCAGAGGCATCCAACATGTATACCCCGGAGGTAATACTGAAGTAGACATTCCTGAATATAAACTTCCAAACTCTTATACTGTTGAATACAAAAAGTTAAGTGAAAGCCAAAAAAGCATAAAAAGCACTCTAACCAGACCAAATGTTAGTACTACAAAGAGTGAAAGTGTAAAACATAGCAGACAGGCTACAAACACGAATAAGGCTGATATACACTCAGCCCCGTTTAAGAGCCCAAAGGCAACAGCACTAAAACATCTCAGAAAAAGCAGTAAAGACGAGGTGGTGGTCTATAGCACCGAGGAATTAGAGACAGAGGGTGGTCAAGTAACAGAAAGAAGAAAATCGTGGGCAGTCTCTTCTGTTGGAAATGGAAAGTTGCTGAGAAGGCAGGATTCAAAGACAGAGACGTTGGCAGATGCGCAGAAGGAGTGGAAAGAGAAATCTTCAAAATTTTTGGTGGTGCTTGAGAAGCTGAGCTTGTCTAAGCGAAAGACTTGAACATACAAGTGCTTTTTTTTATTGTGCAGGAGGTTATTTAATTGTAATATACATAGTGTAGTGATATATATGTAGCAACATTTTTTATTTGCGCAAAGTTAATTTTGTATTTTAAAGAAATTATATTACAACGATACTCGAATAAAACTCGAATACAATGTACACAATTTCGCAGAATAGTTTTCACATGGCTCATGCATTGCTGCAAACAGCCTAGTGTTCGTTTTGATTTTTTGTTTTTTTAAAAATAATGGTGAGAGTGTATGGGTACCTCTACACCGACAAGGATTTAAAGATACATCCAAGTTGGCTCAAACTAAAATACCCAGATTCTCAATTCTCGTTAGAGAAATTGAAAAAAATCTTATATGAAGCGGGAACCGACCTATAAAAACGGGAGAAAATAATATAGGCAACTGTTTTTTCCAGTTTTCTGGAAAAAAATCTTCAAACGGATTTTTGTAATTGTTCAAATAATCTCAGACTTTGGGGGAAAAACGTTGATATTTATACTGAAAAAAAGAGAAAGAAAGAGTAAAAAAAAAATTTTTCTGCAAACATGAAAAAAAAAAGCTCAATTATTCTTGGGAAAAAAGTGGGAAAGGTTCCAGAGAAACAAAAAGTGTTCTGGGAATTGCGCTTGGAAGCAAAAGTAAACCATAAATGTCTGGATTATGGGGAAAAAATAAATCAAAAAAAAATTCCTGCAAATTTGCAAACTACGCCTACTAACAAAAACAAAAAACACATTTGGGAGCGCATACAAACAAAATACGAATACAAAGAGCAATAAGTGGTAAAAACAATTTATTATTCAATACGAACACATTCTGCATAAAGAGCTACATAGATAAATTAGAGTAAAGCAAGTAAAAGTATATAACTGACAAACACACACACGTACACAAAAAAAGGGGAACAACATAAAAACACGAGTGCAACTAGTAGCGTCTGGGTGGGCTGCGTTCTGAATTGTTGGGCCTCATGTATGGGTGCGGGGGGTGAGAGGAGGATGGTGGTGGGTGGGGTGGACTCCTGTCGATATCCATTGGTCGGCCACGAGAGTTGTGGCCCGGAAATGGAGGCCCAGGCCTTGCCCTAAATCGCTGGTCGTCGCGGTCAAAAGTGCGATCATAGCGAGGCCGGTCACGGTATTCATAGGGAGGATGAGCCGAATCATAAGAGCGCTGATGTACAGGGCTGCGTGGAGGATTTCCAGGCCCTGGGTAGCGACGGTCTCTGTAGTAGTCGTCCTTGCGAGGCGCAGGATAAGCCCTGGGATCGGCAGGTGGACGTTGGCGTGGACCATCGTAGGGTG
>LSSK01000705.1:0-38075 GCA_001969505.1 Zancudomyces culisetae | reverse complement strand
CAGCAGCAGCAGCAGCAAACTAGACTGTCCTTGCTTGGAGAGGCACAGATTATGGAAAAATTGGCAGAACTAGTATCCAAAGAAGATCCTAAAAGTCTATATTCCAAAGTAAAGAAAATAGGTCAGGGTGCATCAGGAAGTGTATATTTGGCCAAATCATTGCGAAATAAACGACAGGTGGCTATCAAACAGATGGATTTGAAAAAACAACCCCGGAAGGAGCTGCTAGTTAACGAAATCCAGGTTATGCGCGGTTCGCAGCACCAAAACATTGTCAACTATATTGAATCATTTTTGATTACTAGGACAGAACTCTGGGTTGTAATGGAATACATGAATGGCGGTGCGCTTACTGATGTCATTGAGAACAATCGACTCAGCGAAATGCAAATGGCCACAATCTCGGCTGAGGTCTGCAAAGGGCTGGATCATCTACACAGCCAGAGCATCATCCATCGTGACATCAAGTCCGACAACATTCTGCTGGGCGAAGATGGTCAAGTTAAAATCACCGACTTTGGATTTTGTGCAAGGCTTTCTGAGCAGCGAAACAAGCGCGCAACAATGGTGGGCACGCCTTACTGGATGGCGCCTGAAGTAGTAAAACAGAAGCCATACGGATTCAAAGTCGATGTGTGGTCATTAGGAATTATGGTTATCGAGATGATTGAGTCTGAACCTCCATACCTTGACGAAGAGCCTCTCAAGGCGCTATACCTAATAGCTAGCAACGGCACGCCAACTCTAAAGAATCCAGGGGCTTTAAGTCTGGAAATCAAATCGTTTCTGGCCGAGTGTTTGACCGTCGACGTTGACAGCCGCGCCACAATCGCTGAGCTTTTGCATCACAGCTTTATTTCAAAGCTTTCTAGACCTTCTTCTATTTTAATTCCTTTATTACTCTCAAAATAATTACAATCCTCTTTATACTATCGTTGCTATAAAATTTATTTAAACAAATGTAAAATTATTGGTGGCTAGAGTTGGTTAAAAACAATCCGTTTTTATACATGTGTTGGTGATGTGCAACGTTGTTTCCAAATGCGCTAAAGCTGCTAACCGGAAAACTGCTTGTCCCGAATTCCCCTGTACACGTAACCCACCCAAACTTCTCCTTAAATGCCGATATCGCTGGAACAAATGCATGGTAGCACCCACTGTCTGATGCAAGACTGAGCATACTATTATTATTTTCATTTTTCATTATTATTTTCCACCGTCTTTGTTTGCATTATCTCTTTACTCAACAAAAATAAAAATAAATTTTTTAAAATACTTACCTTTTTTCCCATTCTCCAACTACCGACTGTCCCAAAAAGTGCCCGCTTTCTATCCATGCTGCCGATGCAACAATCGCCTTTAACCACCCGTCTGCCATATGCCTTATTGAATCTGTTCTTATCCAGTTCATCCCCTCTTCCCCACTGCCTTGGTGGCCCTCCTTCTGCTCCCACCTTGGCATCCTACACACTATTGTCGTGGCTTGTATTAACAGCATAAACCACTCTGATGGATGTGATAACGTTGGAAGAGGTTGGTATGGTCGTGCTGTGACACTTCCTACCCCCCTAGTCCCTTCCCTTTCTTCTTCCCTTCGTGTTTCTCTTGAAGTTAATCCCGTTTGGCTATAATAATCCATATATCGCACTATTGTATTGTGCAGCTCCATGAGCGCTGGTCGAACTCTATTAAATGTATATTCATCAAACACTGGCCCATTTTTGTTGTATGGAAGTAGATTCTGTACTTTATTCTCTAATTTCTCTAATTGCTCTATTGCCCGCTCCACCGAAGGTGCTGGTAACAGTTCCCTAACCGTACTCTTTAGTCCCTCGTTTTTTTCTACCATTTTTATTATCATTTGCACCAACTCTCCTTTGTCTAGACTCTCTATGCTTCGTTTCAAAATATAATCCTCCTCCTCTTTCTCATTTCTCTCAACATTTATTATAACGCCCTTGTGTCTTTTCCTAATACTCCTAGTATCTACTGCTTGGTATTCGTGGTTTTCTTTCCTGTTTCCTACATCTAGTACCTCCTCATCCATGCTTACATCTTCTGAACTTAATCTCCTTTTATTCTCTATGTTTTATTAATTCATTTTTTAAAATCAATGTCTGCTTTTATTTGTTACATTTTTAACTACATTTCTTCACAATCACCATCTCATTGATAGGATGCTGGTAAATCATCTATCTATCTATCCGTGTATCTATATATATATACGTACTCTTACTATGTTTTTTTTCTGCTTCATGGTATTCCATGGGTTTTTCTCCAGAAAAGGCACTCGCAGTTTGTAGAAAGCCGCTCCCCTCAATTGGTGCCAATATCCCCGCTCCCCATTTTGCCTCCTGTCTCTTTCCGTACCCCATGTTCTTCTTGGGGGTTTTTTTTTCTTCTGGGTTATGTAGTATTAATCTTTTAAATTGACGAGTTACCAAAATTTAACAATATAATACCATTTGCGTTTTTTGATATTTTTATTTATATAGCCTTTTGATAATTTTATATTTATGACGTATTGTAAAAAAAAAAAAACACGACCTTGAACTAGTTTTTTTTTCTTCATTTTGCACATACTTTACTTTTTACACTTACTTGAGAAATGGGCTATACAAAACTAATAAAAAAAATTTTTATAACTACATCTTTCGCACACCCGGATCCCCCCCCCCTCATTTTTCCTCAACGGCCTCACTCTCCCACTCTGCTGCTCCCATAATCTCACAATCTCACAATCTCATAATTCCCCTCCCCCTCTTCTCTCCACCACTTGTTCGTTTCGTTACCAACTGTGAAAAATTGGGATGCATGTTTATTGGCGTCTTAAAATCCGTGTTCATAGTTTGCTTGTTTTTCCAAAGATTTTTGAATGAATTGTGGTGTTCGTGGCCACTGAACATAAATACAATTTTTTGAGGGGGGTTTTTTTTCCTTTTGATAGTGCCCATTTTTACCAAAAGGTAAAATCAAAAATAATGATATAAAAGTGATATTCCGTTTTTACTGGCTTCAATAGACGTTATAAATATAGTAGAAATTCGTCATCATATCCCAATTGGCCGAGGTCGATATGCGGAAAAAGCTTTTCCTTTCGCTAGCAATTCTGCTTTTATGTGAAACCTACCAAAAAAAAAACAGTTAGACTTGTTCTTATTTTTTGCATTTACTCGTTTTGTAGAGAATCCGGAAAGTATGGCTGTCATAGCAAGTAACATTGTGCATATTGCGTACATTTTTCCGCTTTTCCAGTTTGGCCAGAGTGCAACTAGCCTTACTGCTATTTTCATACAAGTATTACATTTACCATTGGCGATACATGTCATAGCAAATGTGTACACGCCCTTCTTTCTCTCTCTCTCTCTCTCTCTCCCACTCCTTCTCCTCCCTCCTCATCCAAGACTGTTTTCTTGAAGTTATAAATCTTCTTGTATTTTGTTTTTCTCTTTGTTCAATTTGCTTGTTGATGTATTCCCAACGCACAAATAAATACCAAGAAAATCTACATTATTCCAACCCCTCCCCCCTCTTCCAGAAGCTTGATGATTCATGATGATTCCTGATGCCATTGGAAGTTGTACTACAACCCCACTCATTGTTTATTCCTGAATTCATCTACAAGAACTGCAAAAATGCCATTGTTATTACCACTGGCTTTTACCTTGACCTAAACCTGTCTTCCCACTCCCTGTCATTTTATTTTTCCCTTCCGTTTTTTGGTTCAACCTGACCGTCGTCTATTTGTCCTTAAATCTAAAATAATCTTTGGGGTTGTTATATTTGTTTGTTCACCCAACTCCCTCGTAGAACGGGGTGGGCGGGATTACTCCACCAGAAGCAACTTTTTATCACCTTCCCCTTGAATATATAGTCCCATATCAACTTGTACTCTACAGGGGAGTGGTGCGAGAGATGTGAGGAGAGCATGAGTGAAAAAGGAGACAGAATCATTTGTATAAATTAAAAATTTCATGCTCCTATTGCTCTCTGGCTCAGTTTCCTACTTGTTAGAAACACGGCTTTCACAGAACGCCCTTTTCCATGCATTGTAAAATCAAGGCTCTGAATATCACCCCCCCCCCTTTTTTTTTTCAAGCGTGATGACTCTTAGGGAAAATATTTTCTTGTAGGATAAAGACTCAAAGGAAAACATGTACCCATTCTTTTGCAAAATAATGTTTCTTTCGGGGTTTTCAAGACATCGAGGGTGAATGGTGGCAAAGATTTTCCGGCTCAAAGTTCCTCGAACCGATTTCCTCTCCGAAATATCTCACTAATATACACCAAAAAATACATTAACAACCAAGTAGTGGCATTCAGCCGTAGTATCGAGTGCAACAAAGAAAAAACATGGGCTACCAAACCAAAACACACCACCATTCATTGAATATGCTTGAGCATTTATTTGCCATCTATATATTACATATTTATCAAGCTATATCGGCCACATGACCTCTAGGGATTGGCACTAAAGTTTCTATATATAAAAATCTATCAATACTATTGCCGTGTTATCTTTGTTTCTGTACAATAAAGGGTGTGTGAAACCTATCTTTATAGCTCTTGAAAAAAACCCTTTGGACCTTGGCGCATTCATCATACTTTTTACTAATGGAACTATTATTAGGTCTATTGTCGAAAATCATACATGTTCTCTCATCCTCTGCACTTTGGTATCTCTGTCTACCAACACTAGGAATAAAATCACTTTTCCTTGCATCATATTTCGAAATTCGCCTGGGTATCTTTGCAATAGTTCCGCTTGGCAGAATATTTCCAGACATAAGATTGCGCTGGCTACCGCTAATACCTATTCTACCGACTGTAAACCGAATGGGTATCAACCCAGTTTTGCTATCTCGTGGAAAAACACCTGCACCTTGAGCTGTGCATATACCACTCTTATTATAACTGTAGTTGTGTGTAACGTTCTTGTTTTCTACCACGTCATATAACCCACCTTTTATTCTAAAACACTTGATTGCATCTCTGTTTGCCTTTCTGATTGGCGAGTATCTAATCCCCGTGCTCATATTCCTGTCTTGCTCCGAGAGATTAAGCATGTCTATATTTTTCTGGTATATCCCTAACCCCCTTGCATACAGCGAGTATCCCTCATCAGAGAAAACGTGGTGTTGTCTACTGTTATCCTGCTGCCTGATAAATAACGCTGTATTTCCTCTTTGTACTTTAGGTACCAGTTCGACGGTGCTGTGCGTTTTTCTGGAATCAGAGATAGCTGCAACCACCTCACCATCACAATGTACATTGCAAGTATTGTGACAATAGTTCCAGTATCCAGACATATGTTTGGTCAAGCAGCCTTTTGTGTTTATCATCCCACTACACATGTTACCGTTATCAAAAAAACTTTGTTTTTCTACGCTAGCGCTTTGTTGGTATGATTCATTTTCTTCAAGTGGTTTATATGCCACTGAGTTTTCCTTATCACTATGTTCGCTCAATAGCGCATTTGGTGTCTTTATATCCTTCTTACCTCTCTCTACTCATTCATCTGCAATATCCACTACTTTTTTTTCATGAGGATCGTCACCACAAAGATCAGTACTAGATGACTCTAAATAATCTTTTTTTGTTGCTTCCTCTAAAGGGTTTATGCTTGTTCTTTTGGATGAATCAAAACCACCAGATATCTTTTTATTAACATAATTTTCTAAAAACTCAGAAAAGCATGATTTCTGAGAGGATGGGTTCTTAGGGGTCATATCAACTGAGCCTTCTGCGTCGAGTTTCTTGGTGCTTTCACAATCCGATCTATCCAACATAATCTTTGCTGAAGTCTTTTTTACCAACTTTTTTGGCTTTTTCCTAGATTTGCTTTTGTCTACTATACAATTATTTTCATTACCAAAAGCTCGATTCATTTTTTTTGAGCACCCGTCAGTGTGTTTGGAATCTTTTGACTCGAAAGGCAAAGAAATAGATTTGTGCATGTCTAGCACATCCTGAGAAATAAAATCTGGAATCAGCATATCGTGAGTTGCCGCGACAGCTACGTTCGCCTCATCTGCAGCATTTGCAGTGTAACTCTTAGTACTATCTTCACCCAAATCACATTTAAAGTCATAATATTCAAGTAGTGTTCCACCACTACCTCCTTTGTCGTTTTCAAAACTAAATGTTAAAACCTGCTGACCAAGAAATACTGCTGTTGGTAGCATACTATTGCTGTTCTTAAGACCATCTAACGCGCAGCTCTTTTTACCATCGCAATGTTTTTCAACAGAGCCAAAAATATCTAGTTACGTATATAGTGTTAGCTAGCATGTAGCAAGTGCAGATATATCTATATTAATACCCATTTCATCTCCCTCTTTCAAATTTTACTTTGGTACGGATATTGGGCTTACCTAGAGATAAACGTGCTGTGTAAAAATGCTCAATGGGGCTGTAGTTTATACAACCACCTACCTCCTCGACTGAACTACGCAATGTACTCACACCATCTCTCCCAAAAACAGTTGCTTTTAGTACACATGCCTCTGCAGTGTGTACTTTTGTCGCTCCTTTATTCACAGCAACATGTTTTACACTGATTATTGGACTATGAATAGGCTTTTTATAGGTCTTTTTGGCCTTCATGTCCGACTCAATAATATTTTTAAGGACGTTGCCATATCTTTCTCTGACAGTTGTCGATGAAAACGAAAGCATACAAGAATAGTCGATAATACTTGATTCTGCTTCAAAATCTTGACATCTGAGTGCTTGTGTTGATTTACCACCTAAAAAACTATTATTGTGCAAGGAAGAGCTTGTATTCGGTTTTTTTGTTGAGAATAACAGACGCAAAAGGTTGGTTTTCAGCAAGCCATATGTATCATCTTTTTTTTGTACTACCAACTCACTAGTAGGAATGGAGTCAATATCTATGGACGCAGACGGTATACATTCCGCTTTTACACCCAGACCAAAAAACTCACTCCAGGCTGACAAATTTTCCGGAAAGCCCCTGTTTGTAAACACCAGTTGTAAGTATGAAAACCAGATAACTAGCTTCTTTTGCTGATCTACGCAAAGTGTAATGGTTTTGCCATCATACTTGATTCTTATATACAAGTTTTTCCTGATTGAAACATCCACCCTATCCTTCTCATTAATGCTGTACTTCTTGAAAAAGTAGCCTTGTTTTGTGTAGGAGCTAGGTGGTGGTTCAAGCTGAAAATATTTGCTTAGGTCATTTGACTGTGTAGGTTTACATCTATTAAGTGGTGCTCGAAATTTTTTAAAGTATCCAAAGTATCCATCGAACCCTAGCACAAAATACCTTTTGCAACATACTAGACCATTGGTTTTTTTAAACAAAAACCCAGATATACCACTCTTCCCATTCATACTTTCCTGTGAACTTGACGGTTTCTCAGTCATTTCTTTCTTCTTGCTATTAGGATAGTATATTACAGAATGTTTTGAAAATTATAATAAGAGCTAAAACTTCAGTGTCGAATTTGGGAAAAAGATGAAGTATTAACCGGTGCATTGGCTTATTATTTGATTAAACTCACAGTATATTGTTCCCCGTTAATTTCACTACGTTTCATTATTTAACCTCTAGTGCTGCTATAAAAGTATCACATATTTTGGTTCAAAGTAAAACACCACGTTTCAAGGCATCAAGTAGACACATTCAAGTTGTCGTCTATAGTCGCTGTGCGCAGATTAAAAGGTTTCTCAAGGTTGCTTGTATCCAAAAGGAAACAGTAATGGGCTAGATTTGATTTATGTACAAAAAATAACCACAATATATAGTTTCGTGGTTTTGGTTTCCAACTTGGTTGCAATATTAAAACAGCCGTGGTTTAATATAAATTCCGCTCCTTTTTCCTGTACCGCATAGTAAAACTGAGTATCTGCTGAGAAAAAAGAACGTGGCTCAATATCCAAGGATACATTATTGAAAGTTTAACCTCACCTGAGCGTTGTTCACACAAATATAGCTGTGATAGTAAAAATAGTGCGTGCAGTCATGTACACTTTATTTAGAATATCTACAAATTCCAGACTGTATACATCAAGTCACTACTACAGTCCGAACAAACTATCAATTTGATAAAAATTCATAATAAATCTACTAATAGAAACATCTACAGGGGAAAAAAGGGGGAGTGGAGGAAAACCGCAGAGATATAGAGTTGTGAATAGCTAATAGGGAATTTTGATCAAGAGGAAATGGTGCTTTTCCTAGAAAATAATGAAAAGATAAGAAAGCATGTAAAGGAGGCGACTGATAACAGAGCAAGAAATGAGGTATAGTGGTATATTGGCGCAGTGCAAGCGAGTGTACACTCAACCTTCTCAGCATCAATTAGCTGTGGCTCCGAAGGTCGAGACAAATTAGAAGACAATCCCAAGTCCCAGACGTGGCCAAAGATTAAATTGCAGACGTGAGCGCCGATGGCTGGGCCAATCGAAAATATCCCCCACATGACACCAAAATTCGCAGGTCCCCAAACCTCGGAGGTATATGTTGGAGCAAGGGAAAAAAGAGAGCCTAGTGATACGCCAATCAGCATTGACAAATAATTTAAGTCTTGAGGTGTCTGCAAATCCCGCAACAGGGTCTGGTTATGATACATAAGCGCTGCGCTCAGTATCAGAAAGGCTACACGGGGTATTCTGAAGTAAAGAGCAAAAAAATCAGAGATAAATCCCACCATCATTCTTCCAGAAAATGAATAGAACGATTGGTTACTCAGAGCGTTGTCTTTGTAGGATTCTAAAACTTCCCTGGGTATCACTGAAGCGTCGCCGTTTTCAGGACTGCCGCCTTGCCCTAAGCCCATTGCCAGAACGCCACAGTTGTTTATAAACATCAACCCAGGGCCAGCACAGGACAGAACACCCAGGAAAAATACCCAAGCCAGCGGGCTTTTAAGAAACAAAAGTGCTGTGGATGGTAGTAATTCGAGTACTTTCGGGATGTTTGCTAAAAACACGCGCGGTCTTGTGAAAAGAAACTTAAAAAGGTACACCGGGCTTGACAATTGACCTTCGTCTACATTGAGACTGAGCTTGCGAGTATCATAATCAAAGTTTTCCTGCTTCAATTTGCTATACCCACCATCCTTAGACATATCCTGTAGCTCCATTGGGGCTTTTTGACGGCCTTCTTTAACGCTTTCTATTCTCTTCGTCCTTTTACTCAGCGAGCTATCCAACCCACGGTCGAGATATGTGGCAGAAGCTACGAATTGCGAAAGTGCAGAGATAATCCCCGTAAATAGCAAAAAACCAACAGGATCTGTAGCTTGTCTAAAGAATGTTCCTTTGATTTTCAAAAACACAAACGAAGACAAGCCGTATAAAGAAAGCGGTATACTCAGTGCCACGCCCTTGTGTCGCGATTTGGAAAAAATCACAGTTGCTGCAGAAATTGCACTCATATAGGAAGCTTTAGACGCTATTCCCACCAGAGAAAACAATACAGATTCGAAAGCCACGTGGTGTATTGATTTTTGTGTGTGATGCGTAATATATTGAAAACTCAATGAAAGACCACAGTATCCCAAAAGCATCAGAACCGAGGCAATTTGTGCGCAGCTATTATATAAAAGATCAACCATAACTATAATACCCAGAAAGCACAATTTTCCGAAAATTAAAATAGCCCTTTGATTTCAACACAAAGTATTTCAGAGTTTACCAAGTTAATCACAACAAATAAAACTTACATTTTGGGCCCCTTTTTCATACTTAGATATCCAAAAAACGGCGCGGCTAAATAGTGTGCATAATCGCCCAGCGAGGCGATAACATTTGTTTGGTATCGCGTAAAGCCCAACAAATCGGAAAAAGAGGTTCCGTATGTACCGAATAAGGAAGTGGTACCCCCCGTTATCAGGGCTAAACACAGGCCAAAATAAACCTTCCGGATCTCGGTTTGTGGGAGATCTTCCCAGCTCATATTCTCGTCTGTTTTTCGATTTTCGTCCATCACTGTTGTATCTATTTCCTTCCTTCTTTATATTTTTTACCTTTTTGGTTGTTGTGTTGTTTCTTGTCTAAAAAATATTTTTCTAAGTTCCTGATTAGGGTACAGTTTAGTAAATTCTGAGTATAATATTTATGCTAATAATATTGCATCGTTTTTGCACCAAGTATATAGTACCGAAACTGAACGAATCGAGTTTTATAGCTGTATTCTTTGAAATTCGAACCGAACAAACTCGATGAAATAGTATATATCCCTAAATCTATGCTATGCGCTTTCAGGGGTATTCCAGACAACCATAACCCTTATTAGACTTTTAGTGTGTGTAATTACAAATTAAATTTACGGATCGTGATGTGCTAGTCCACTTTGACGAAGTATAGGTATTTCACCAGTTATATATTTCTTTTTTTTTTTTTGCGGCTTTGATTTTAAAAAAAATGGTCAAGCGAATAAACAAAGCTAAAGCTACGTTTGGGAACATTAATTGTAGGTTTATTTTCACTCAAAACAAGCAAATTAAATCCTGGAGGTTTTGATTCCTAGCCAACAGTCTACATTCGACTGCAACAAAGCCAATTATATGCCGCAATTAACATCATGTATTACTTTTCACATAGAGTTGTCACCAAATGAGACGTGGAATCACTAAACAGCGGTGTTCTATTTTTACTTTTGTTTCTGTTTTTTCTAAATGAAATTGCGTCGGCTGCCAATCGGCAAGCCCAAAATCATAGGGAAAAAGTAATCTATAATTGCACAGCTTTATTACCTGATAATTACTCGGGTCCCATCAGCATCCAGTTGCCCCCTTGAACCTTTTAATTGAACCTTTTACCATTTGCGAATCATCCCATAGCTTATAAACGTTGTCTCTTTGTGCGGTGTGTTAGCAAGGAGAGTAGTCCTGAATGTTCTGTCTTTGGTTTTAGCCTACTGACTCCTTTATCATTCAAAATTTTCGTTTTACGGCATAATTTGGGGGGTGACACTAAGCTTTTGTCTGAAAAATACCATACCAATGTCCTTTAACCACATGCTATACACCCAGATCTGAATCTACTATGACTGGTACTCTGGGGCTTGATGCTGAATGTGGACCAGCTTCTACGGCTATACTTATCTCCTATGAACTATATATTAACCATATCCAGATACACACGCAATAGCATGCATGTTACCTTGTACCTTGTTTGGTACAGGGCATTTTCTCTGCTTTAGCTCCCGAGCTACGTCTTTAATTTCATTTACATTTTTTACTTTGCGTTTATCATAGGGAGAATTCGCAATTCTAAAAGTTGTATTCGATTTTTATACCAAAATCCAACTGGCAAGATCAAGTGCAGTTTGATGCTTGTTAAATGTACTTAGATAGAAATTGCAACTAGTATCCTCAGAACAAAAGGTTTATAGGCCAATATGGCGCTGGAACCCTGTGTAGATCTAGTAAAGGCGTAACCACACCACACCACAGCGAAAATAATGAATCTGTCAGCTAGCTTTGTATGTAAATATTATCTATATATTGCAAAGATTTTATATTGCAAAGATTTCACCATAAAGCTATAACTTTTGTTTCATATCGGTAACCAGGCATACTCTTTTTTAAAAATATGATTTCACTCCGTTTGGTCTGTACATATGGGTATTTATTTGGAACATCAGCATTTTATTCTATAAAAAAAAAGAGTAAATCAACTGAAAACATAGCCTCTGCAGTTAGGAGCACCACAATAACACTTATATCCCACATGATTAAACTTAGAACCAGGGTCTTTTTCCTGCGAATCAGAAGAATCGGCAGAATACGAAGGATTGTAGTCAAAACAAAGCTCGGTACCGGCCGGAATGCGCTGGTTGGTAAAAAATACTAAATGATGGTGGCCCTTGTCCCAGTAGTTAATATAAGCTGCCCTGATTTCCAAGTTCGGGGAACAAGAGTGGTTTAGAAAGCGAGTGATATTGCCATAGTTTTCTGCATCTATAGAGAACTCTGGTTCTTTGTTTTCAGGAGTTCCGTAATCCAAGTCAAACAAATACGTTGAGCCAAGCTTGTCATTTAGCTTTCCTCTTCGAGTTGCTTCTTTATTTGTTATAACTTCACCGACGTATTCTGCTACGAACTGGCCACTTTTCAATGTCTGCAATGTTTTTACGCCCCAACCCTTATTTTTGGTCCGAAATATCTGAAATTTAACATTAGACCCTCGTTGGATAACGCGGTTGTGACAATATGGTCCACAGGCACAAACATAGTTACACTCGTATATAGCGAATCCTTTATCCAGAACCAATTGGCTGTGCTTATTGTAAGGGTTTCCGTGGCTTTCGTTGTGAGAGCATCCCCCGTAGAAAAGCTGATCCCTTGATAAGCTGTGATCACAAGTTTTATAAAACTTTTCGATAATATCCTTGGGGGCCACACCTTCCAGAAACGCTTCTCTATACCTTTTAATAGTAAAAACCTTTTCTAGTTCGGCCTTAATCTCATCAAAAGACTTTTGAGTGTTTCCTTTGCCTTTATTTACATCGATAATACTGCAATAGCACGATTTAACACCTGCATTTGTGGGTCTTCGTACGTCATCTGCATATATAATCTTGCTGAAAAACGTAAAATTCGCCGGCAGTCGAGCATCATCCACAGTGTTAAGCACGCTTATAGGTGGTCCAACGTCCATTTCAATTGTTGCCTCATATCGACGCTTGTTGCTTAACCCTCCTGCACGATGGGCTGCACGCTGCATACCCACACCGTCCTTCTGTCCATTCTTCTCTCTTTCTATCACTCGCTGTGCGCGCCTTTTCCTAACCCGCTCTTCTGCTACCTTTAAATGATTCTTGAACTTTGCTTTAATCATGTGCTCATCCATCAATAGCTGCTCAAGGTATCGCGTTCCAGAGTTTTTATTGGTTTTCAGATACTCGTCTAATGCAATGTTTATACCTAAAAGCAATGGAAAATCGTTCAGAATGTCGAGTCTTTTCCCGACAACTGCATCCTTCTTCATTTTGAGCTTGTTTATATGGTTTTGAATCTCAATAAGATTTTTACCAAGCGTTCCGTTTTCAAAGCCAACCTCTTTCCTGAATGTAAGATCATCGCTTTTTTGTCCGTTTTTTCCAATAAAGGACGGTGCAATTTCGCCAGGCTTGTTATTCTCCTTGTGTTTTAATTCATCAAGTCTTTTTATTAGAACATCACAGATATCCCTTTCAAAGTTTTCCTTGGGAGGCTGACTTTTGTTAGCCTCGTAGTTACTTTTAACGTTTTCATTGATGTTCAAATGTTGTTCAATAGGCACATCCACGACGTTTGCTGGAGGTGGCAATTCCTCCTCAACCTCTTGCCTATTCCCGGCATCTTTCTCTTGATTCTCCGCAAAACTGTTTTGAGGACTCAGGTGAGTTTCAACGGAATTGTAATTTGCCTCTACGTGCTGACTCAACTTTTTCTATTATTTAGTTACTTTTTTATGTTATTGTATACTTTATGTTATTGTTTTAGAGTTACTTATTATTAAAAAGTTAATAAACTATTTAGTTTTTCGAAAACAAACGTTGGAAATACCTTGATGTCATTTCTATCAATATTTTTCAAATACCAATGCTCATCCGCCGAAAATTCACTTTCACTAATGAACATGTCCTCATCTGTACTGGGTTCCATTTCCATATCTACATCAGCACCAACCTTTTTCTCCTCCACAGCTTTTAGTACAGTGTCAGCAGACGGTTCAGGCCTTTTCCCCTTGTTAGTTGTAACTCTAAATATTTTGTCAACTATCTCCGTACTCATACCAATATTCATGTAATTTTCTACAATATTCTGAATATCTGTCTTCCCTAAGAAAAAATCCTGGATCTCAGAATCGGCAGGATTATTGCTGATCGGCGAAAGTGATCCGTTGAGGACAGTATCAAAAGCATTGCTTTCAGTGTCGCTACTATCGCTTATCACGACTACATCGCTTTTCATATTTTTCGTTGTGTTTGTCTGTCTGTTTTTATTCATTCCAACTGGATTAGATTCCGTTGGAGTATATGCACTATTCATGCTTTCATTTACAGGTTTTCGATACTTTTTGCTTATTTGGCTATGCAGTAAAAAAAAAAGTTAAAGGGTATGAATTTAGTGTAAGCCTCGATATCAACAATTCCGCCTTTACTGTCTATTTGATATTAAGTTCCCAAGTAGATTTATTAAAAAAAAATGAAAAGTTGATATATTGTGATTTGATTATACAAGAACAAAAAGAGCCTTTCAATTTTTTTATATTTCAAATCAGGTATAAAAAAATTGTCACAAAGATCTTTTTACGACCAAACTTGGTCGAGAAAAAAATAGCTATAAAAGCAAATTCTAGCAAAAAAGTATACCACCTTGAAAATAAAAACATGAAATGGCTTAAAAAGTGATATACTGCATTTTTTGGGCATACATCTCATACACGTGTTTCAAAAATATGTAATATTACAAGTATTGCCGAAACAAGCACATTTAACCCAGCAGAGGGGGGGGGAGGAGGAGCTCAACACTAAAAGAGCTCATCTGACCCTTATCTGGATTTTTGTACTTTCCATCTCTGTTGGCATCAAGTGGGTACTGGTCAGAAAGGTATGATTGCAGCGTGAAATCACATATCAGATCAATCGCTGAAAGGTACCACAGAAAACTAAGGATAAGGGGAACGGAGTGACGGCTGGTTAAATGAATGTTGCAAGTTTTCTTACAGGACAATTGATGGGGGTGTTGGTTTTTTGATAATTAAAAGTAGCAGAAAAAGTTTAAAAAAGACAAATATCTTCAATATTAAAAAAGCAGGCTTTGGTTTATGTTATGTGTCAACAAATAAAAACACACTGCATCTAAATAACGCTTTTGTGTTTGGGAATGTTTATTTTTGATTCACTGTATATAATTATCATTATTCTTGCACAGTTACAATGCCATACTATAAAGTCTGTTACTTTGCCAACAATTTAGTCGTTACATGCCAGTGTAACCCTATTACTCAATCTTTTTTTTTGTAGTTCAGAAAAGACACCAAAGTGATATTGTTCAAAAAGCAAGAAAGCATCGTAGTATGGAACTGAAAGTATATATAAACATTATATTTACCATTTTTATTTTTTGGTTAAAAAAAGTGCGTTGCATTGACGAAATCAGAGAATTTGCACTAAAAACGCAACTAAACTCAGAAGTCGAGTCTTATACAAGCTTTTATCTCGGTTTGGAAGCCATAAAAAAGCTAAAACCGTATGAACTAGATGAAACGATTGTTGGATATGAAAAGATTCCCTTTCGCAACGACTATTGGCGTTCTAGCTACTTTGCAGTATTGATACTAAAAGAAGTGTGTGTCTTGGGTGCAGTAAGTACTACCAACAGCGTTCTTTGGGAGGATAAGACTATAAAGCTAAACAATACACAAAGAGACTATGTCTGCGAATATCCATTCTATGACATGTTTGACTACGGATATTTTGGATCATGTGTACGTCCTGGAGATACGTATTTAATTTTAGCGGGTTTGTGTGTTGAAGATGGAAAGTATATAGCCGATTATTTGTTTGGCACAAGATATGTACATCAAGCACCAGATAAGCCTATCATCAGCAACTGCGTATATGTGCTGTTTCAACCTATTCGTGAAAACAAGGATTGCAAAGAAGTATGAAATAGATACGCAGTTGTAATTCATTTTTAAATTAAGAGTTTTTTTGTGAGAATAAAGTTGGTTTTTTTATTTAAATCATCTTGACCTGAGAGCATGTTGTATACATAAATGTCCAGCTAAAGAACAAATATGATTCATGTTATTTTTTATATACAAAATAGTTTTGTAGTCAATTACTCAAAATCTGCTTTAGCTGCCCCCAGCTGGTGACATTTTGAAAATACTCATTGAGTAGTGTTGAACAACGCATAATCAATCATACTTCGCCTATAATGCGTTGGGATAGATCACATTTGGCCTACTGCAAGTTGAAGTTTGAATAAAAAAAAGTCATAGGCAGATGCTTACCACCAGTAACACTAAAAGAAAAGAAGTATCCCATTTTTTGGATCCGGCTATTTGAATATTATTTGCTGACTCTTGCTTTTCTGAAAATTTTTTATCATCCAATTTATATGAATGATTGCGACAAGAACCCTAAGCCATTGGGACTATTGGATAAGAAATTGGACCTATAGTGAAGCGTAAATTGATCATATATCAAAGTGGCAAGTGAGAAAGATATGTAAATTTCAACTTTAAACAACAACAATGACGAATCCTCAACTCCTTTTGATAGCTAAAGCCATTATAGATTCTTCAAAAGTAACCGGAAGGCTTATGAAGGCCGACTCGATAAACTTTTTGAGAACAAGCTCGCTTACTCACAATATAGTAAATTCGCGGTTTCCCCAAAATCATTTCCAAAATGACAACTATGTGCCGAGTAAGGAGAACAAAAGTACAGGTACTGATAAAATCAATAAGAGTGACTTGGCCGATAAAACCGAGACAAATGTAGCTACAAGTACTGCAAATTTGAAACCTGAGGATTCTCCATCAAACGAGCACCCGAAAACAACGCAAGCACCAAGAGAAGATCTATCAAAAATTGACACGCTCAACAATTTTTTGCCACCAATGACTAAAGCTAAACCTAATGTTAACAAAGGAAATGATGCCTCAGAAGATAATCATACTTTGAATACAATTGATGAAAAGGTGACCACAAATGACCAGAATCCAGATGCTAGTGAAGAAAATACGCGTTCCTCTATTCCAAAGGATAATGTAGTAAATGAGCCACATAAAAAAGCTGACCTCAAAGAGTCCTACATTCCCTCAACTAGAGCAAGTAGAATATATCATTACGGCTGTAAGTAAAACATGTTTATTCACAATGTTTATATTCATGCTTTAGAAACAAAAATGTATGTCATATTACTATTTTTGACTTTTAATGTTAAATATATTTAAACAGCACTTGCAGCGGGCTTGGGTGTTGGGGCAATGAGCGAATCATTCAAAAGGCTCATAAAGAAAAGCGACGGAAAATCCAAATCGCCTTTTTTGAGTGAAGCCAACATCGAAAGGCTTGTCGAAAAGCTTTCAAAAATGCGGGGAGCAGCGCTTAAGTTAGGACAAATGATAAGCATACAAGGTTAGTTACTCAGCCATTACGATTTTTTTTACTATAAAAAAGTATGAAGATCTTAAAGCGAATACCGTTGAAGCAGCGTGGGATACAGAAGGTATTTTTAAATCAATTTGCTTTGGATACTACTAGATTCATCTGAATTCACGGAAAAAATCGAGTACATTTTATCTCGAGTTCAAAACGCAGCAAATTATATGCCCCAGAAGCAGCTATACAAGGTAATGGAAGAGCAAATGGGCGTAGAGTGGGAATCGAATTTTGGCTCGTTTGATACTATTCCGTTTGCCGCAGCCTCAATTGGTCAGGTACATAAAGCAACTCTATCTAAAGACCTAGCAGAGAAATATGGGTTTTCGGATGTGGCGGTTAAAGTTCAATACCCAGGAGTCTCAAAATCAATAGATTCGGATCTTTCCAATCTCCAATCATTACTCCATTTATCTAAATTGTTGCCTAAAGGGATGTATCTAGAAAACTCGATACGCGTAGCTCGCAAGGAACTAGCATGGGAGTGTGACTACCTGCGCGAGGCAGAATGTAACAGGAAATTTGTGGATATATTTACTGGTAGCACTGTTTTCAAAATCCCAAGAGTTGTAAACGAGCTGTCAAACTCTATGGTTATCACAACAGAGTTTGTGAATGGCGATCCCATTTCGGCTGTTGTTAACTATGATCAGGAAACAAGAGACTGGGTAGGGACAATGATAATGGAGCTATGTCTACAGGAGCTCTTTGTTCATAAGTTTATGCAAACGGATCCAAACTGGACTAACTTTTTATACGATCATTCCAGCCGAAAGATTGGCCTGTTGGATTTTGGAGCCTCTCGAGGGTATGATGTAGATTTTTTAGACCCATATATGCAAGTTCTGAGGGCATCGGCCAGCAGCGACCGTAAGTCTATTGCTAAGTGGTCAGAAGTGCTGGGCTTTTTGACTGGATATGAATCTCAAGCCATGTTGGATGCACACACAGACTCTGTATTAGAGCTGGGAAAACCTTTCAGAGATCATGGGCTATTTGACTTTGGACGTCAACAAGTTACCTCTAATGTAAAATCAAACATTCCTACTATGTTAAACGAAAGATTGACTCCTCCTCCAGATGAGACATACTCTCTACATAGGAAACTTTCTGGTGCATATTTATTGTGTGCCAGGATAAAAGCACGAGTGCCTTGTAGAGACCTATTTTTCAAGTATTCCGATGCCTATACAGTTTCTCAAAAATACGCTGCCTGAAGAGCAATTTTGTTTTTTTTACATAGTTGGCCGCTTTTTTTATTTTATTTTAATGTTATTCCATAAATCAGTTTAGAGAATATGATGTATGACTGATTACGGGATGAATAAATGTTGGTTGTCATTTCAGAGCGATAGTGCTAAAAGTAGCCATGATAAACCAAAATCAGCATTGATTGTGCTGAATAA
This sequence comes from Zancudomyces culisetae, assembly GCA_001969505.1. Lineage (NCBI taxonomy): Eukaryota > Fungi > Kickxellomycota > Harpellomycetes > Harpellales > Legeriomycetaceae > Zancudomyces > Zancudomyces culisetae. The sequence continues at coordinate 19,529 of LSSK01000705.1, read as the reverse complement.
TGCATGTATATGGCCAATTTTCTACGCTTCTACCCAAGAATGGTGTCTTGCATTTTTTTTTCTAACACTCCGCTTTTTAATCACAGAATCCCCCGCCCTCCCCATTCTCGTGGTAGGATAAAAAGTTCATTTGAACAAGTTGTGTAGAGTATGTACTAATTTGTTTTGTTTTTTTTTATTTTTTGGAAGTTTGGAGAATCTAAAAGAACAAAAAAAAATATACCACAAATTTCCAGCAAAAGAAAAAAGAATTAAAATCAAACTTAAATTTTTTTTATTTGCTGTTTTTTTATATAAAAAAATAGTGGAATGTACGGTGTGACGTGAGGCTTGATTTACTTTATGTATGCTCCCTTTTCGGTAATGGCAATGATATATGAATTGTTGTGATCCAGAATAACGTAGCCAGAACCAACTGGACAACATAGTCTCGTGTTTCTTTATGCGGTCATTTATAAGGTAAGCGACAACCACATAGCGAAGAGAAGCAAAGCTCTTATCGATTTGATGTGTTTTGATACCGATGTTGTTACTCTTCTGATTGAACCGCTTTGCATTTGGCGATTCCATTTGCTTAAAATAAAATAAAATTATATAAACAAAAACGCATATTCTCACTTTGTTGGTGAACAAACCAAGTATTAGTAATTTTGCTTACAAATTGAGTCCAACTTTTCAGCATTTAAAGTCAGACCACATAAAATAAGTGCACTTTTCCAGTTCGCAATGTCTTATTTGTAGCGTTTGACGAGGATGTCTCTTGATATACCTAAATTTATAGCATCCCATATTTGTTGTAGGGTGCGATTGTTGGAATAAAAATATCACCATTCTTTTTCTAATCAGTCTGGATTTTGTTCACCAAAAGCCTTGGGCGAATTAACAGTAATCTGGAGAGCAAGCGTGATTTTTTCCACATTCCAGGAATCTTATCAAATTGGATAGCACCACCTAAACTGATAAACGAAAAAAAACCACCTTGAAAACCAGAAATGCGAACATCACCACCCAATTTGTTATCTTCTTTCCGCTCAAAAAAAAGTGCATGATCAATCTATTGGCTATGTGCATATTGCAAACAATTTACACGTTTTCTGTTTGGCCCAACTCCGCCTGTCATTCCCAAAAGCTGAACTGCATTAATAAGTGGAAAAGCAAAAAAAAATATAGGCATGAAAAAATGTTGATGAAACGGAAAAAGAAAATAAACAACTGCTCACTACAACTATTTAAACCGTTAAAAATCCCCATGCCTTTTTTTTCTGGAGGTTAAACTCATCATCACTTCGGTAATCAAAGTAAAGAGAAAAAAAACCAAAATAATAGCAAAACATGGCAAAAGTAGCAAATGTTGGAATTAACGGGTAGGTAGCGCTTGCTTTGTGATTATTCATTCATTCATTCATTCATCCAAAGGCAGTCCGGGCTGGCATCTTGGCTCGCACTCTCTGGGAGTGAGATGTGTGCTTTGGTGACACTCCGTATCTTGCCCCAGCTCTTTTTTTAAAAAAATTATTGTCAAACTGATATTGTTCGTGGTACTAAACTATTATATTTCTACTGAAATAGATTTGGACGCATTGGTCGTTTGGTCTTGAGAGCTTCAATGGCCAAGCCAGGAGTCAATGTTGTAGCTATCAACGATCCATTCATGACCTTGGACTACATTGTCTACTTGTTGAAGTACGACTCAACCCACGGAGTATTCAAGGGAGAGATTTCCGAGAAGGACGGAAAGCTCGTTGTTGACGGAAACGTCATCGATGTATACGCCGAGCGCGACCCAGCACAAATCCCATGGGGCAAGTCTGGTGCCGACTACGTAGTTGAGTCCACCGGTGTCTTCACATCAACTGAGAAGGCTTCAGCTCACTTGAAGGGAGGAGCCAAGAAGGTCATCATCTCAGCTCCATCAAACGACGCCCCAATGTTTGTTGTTGGTGTCAACCACACTACATACAAGCCAGAGATGGACGTAATCTCCAACGCCTCATGCACAACCAACTGTCTTGCTCCTCTTGCCAAGGTCATCCACGACAACTTTGGAATTGTTGAGGGTTTGATGACCACCTGCCACGCCACTACAGCCACCCAAAAGACCGTTGATGGACCATCCGGAAAGGACTGGCGTGCCGGACGTGGTGCTGGACAAAACATCATCCCAGCCTCCACCGGTGCCGCCAAGGCTGTCGGAAAAGTCATCCCAGAGCTCAACGGAAAACTCACAGGTATGTCATTGAGAGTTCCAGTTCCAAACGTCTCAGTTGTTGATCTTACTGTCCGTCTTAGAGATGGTGCCTCATACGCACAGATCAAGGATGCCATTGTTAAGGCTGCTGACGGACCTCTCAAGGGTATTTTGGGATACACCGGTGACGATGTTGTCTCACAAGACTTCAACGGTGACTGCCGCTCATCAATTGTTGACTTCAACGCCGGTATTGCATTGAACGACAACTTTGTCAAACTCATCTCATGGTACGATAACGAATACGGTTACTCCAACAGAGTATGTGACTTGATCACATATGTTAACTCTGTTTAAATGGTATTTTAGTTTGTTTTTATTTTTTGCCTCACCTGCCTTTGGTCTGGTTAAATCTTTGATTTTGAGGTTATAATAAATAAAATGTATTAAGAAACTTAAACCGGCTTTCCCACAGTCTGCGGAATCTCCTTCATTTGTTTATTCCAATGGTGTTGTTGGAACATGGAAGATTGCAATTTGGATATGGTTTTTAGTTGCGACTTCACTGAAAGAGTCAAACTCAACTGGATAAGTAATGTCGCACGAAGGTGGTGGGTACAATACGATGTTTTTAACCACATTTCAGGGTGTGGATAGATAAATAAATAGATAGATGGATGGATAGATGGATAGATGGATAGATGAAGGAATGAATGGTACTGGTGTGTTTGTAGATGGAAATAGTTTTTGTATATGTGAACAATTCTCTGGATCAGATTGAGTTGTGGCCAGTCTGTTTGTACCTACTATTGGTATGTATTAAACACACGGCAAAAAGGTAGTTATTTGCTGTGATTAACATTTTACCCGGACCAACATTGTTGTCTCAGCAAACAAATCGATGAGTGAATAGCGTATAGTCATCAAGAATATGATATTATGAGATTTGAGTCTTTCACTTGGTGCCTTTCTAGTATATGCCCTACAAATTCATTGCAAGCCGAGAAGAGGTTGATTTCTCTGGTTCTTGCTAGTAATTATTTATTGAAACACCTTTTTGGCATCCCAAAATGTTACTTTTTACGACATCACGTCGTCTTCTAACACCTTCCCCCTTCTACACATCTTTTTGTGTAAGTGGGTCGTTACAAATCACATTATAATTATAATTTTAATTATTTTTAGTAGAAAAAGCACATTTAGTGGCATTACTTTAATCATCATTTACTCTTAAACCACAATTATAAGAAAATGCAAGTGGAGCCATGTTCTAGAGTCTTAAGAATTATGTCTTTGATCCCAACTTGGCCATTTCATGTTGAGTCAGGAGAGCGAAGACCGTCTGTTTGTAACATCCCATTTTTAAAGCCTTCGTTGAAGCTATTTTATAAAAAGCATTGGGCCATCTCATTAAGCAAATAATATAGTAAGCGGTTATGTAATGGTGAAATTTTATCTTCACTTTAACCATCAACTATCAGTCAGCAGAAAACTCACCTCGTTTTTTTTATCTGTCCAAACCAATGGATCTTGCTAAGGAGAAAATTGAGCTTGTATTAAATCATCCAATTTCAGGGCATATTTAACTGAGAAGTGGTGAATGAGCTTCTACCGAACATATGAATCATACAAACCACTGGATGTGAATCCACCAAAATGGTGAGTGTTACCTTTTACATATTTTTTTGGTAAACCTAGTTTCTTATTACTAAATCAAATACGCAACAAATATCAGCAAAAAAAAACGTTTTCATTATATTGACATTCATATTGGAGATAAGAAAGAAGGCATTAGCTTCAAAAATTGTTGTATCTGTTCACTAGGTTGTGTTATCAACTCAGTATGTGTGCAACGAAGCGGAAAGTTGACAAATCTGTGGTTATAGGTTGTTGGAATATAGCTTGAACTGAATGTGAATACATTGATATCTTTTTCTGAATTTATGCTATTGGATTCCATTGTAACATTATTAGCAAAGCTGGGTTTAGTATTGGTGGGAGCACGACCAAAAAAAAAAAAAGGAAACTCTCAAAAAACTCGTTGATTTTTTTTTGATGTGGTTGTACTCCGAGAATCACTACAGGACCACCCACAAAAGAGGGAAATAGAAAAACCTGAGTGAATAATTCTGAAAAAGCTCAGATGCATTTAAGCACATTCATGGCACGAACACTTCAATATTCTGGCTTTGCAAATGCAAATGCAAATGAAACACAGGGATGTTGCCAAAAAAAATAGTAGCATTAATTGGTTTGGTCAACTTTATTACAATGCCAATAATTGGGTTTAGAAGAAATCATATATAAAGCACCGTTTTCTTCTCTTGAAATCCAAGACCTGTTGTATCCCGAATAATAATCACACATATTGCAAAAAGAAAAAAGTACTAACACAAACCAAATACTAAGCTTTAAAACACAATTAACGATGGTATCAAGTAAGCACTTTGTCAATGACCCTAACGAGGTAACCATTAATGATAGTAATGCTAGTCCTATTTTTTGCGCGTGTTTTTCTTTACCAAGTCCCAGAAAATATCAAAAATACTCTTTTGCAGAAGACATCATCACACTTATATGTTGTTTTTAACCAATAGCTAGTCCGCGATTCGCTAAAGGGCCTTGTAAAATCGAACGACCACTTGAAACTTGATGAGGAGGAGAAGGTTGTGTACGTCAAGAACGTTGACCAAGTCAAAAAAGAGCAAGTTACCCTCTTATGCGGTGGAGGAGCTGGGCACGAACCCTCTCATGCTGGTTTTGTGGGCCCAGCAATGCTCACAGCAGCGGTTTCTGGACACGTATTTGCATCACCATCTTCGTCACAAGTGCTATCATGTATACAGCGAGTATATTCTCCAGAACACGGAACGCTTGTAGTCGTGAAGAACTATACAGGAGATGTACTTAACTTTGGAAGAGCGATTGAAAGGTTCAAGGCTAGCCAGATGCATACTGGTAACAGCAATTGCAAAATATCTATGGTTGTTGTTGGCGATGATGTGGGAGTTGTCGACCAGGAAGAGGAAGTGGATGTCGGTAGACGTGGATTGGCTGGAACTATATTGGTGTACAAGATAGCCGGATCAGCAGCAGCTATGGGCGAATCGTTTGAAAAGGTCGAAGCGTTGGCAAAGCACGCAGCTGAGAACTCTTTTACTGTTGGATGTGCATTAGATCCAGCTTCTGTTCCAGGGCGGGGCCTGCCACGTACCTTGGAAGAAAACCAAATTGAGTTTGGAATGGGTATTCATAACGAACCAGGGTTCAAACTAACAAATCTCTCAAGCGCTCATGACATGGTTTCATCAATCGTAAGCCACATAACGAGCTCCAAACTTTTTACTGAGGCCAGCAAAAAAGCAGGTGGAAAAAAAGTTGTAATGTTGGTAAACAACCTTGGCGCACTTTCAAACCTAGAGCTGGGGTTGGTAACAAAAGAAGCGTTGGACTGCGCCAGTCAGTGTGGGTTAAATGTTGTTAGGACCTTCCAGGGCGCTTGTATGACTGGGTTGGCAATGAATGGAATCAGCATTACATTTTTATTGGTTCCATCATGTGAGGAGGAGGGTAAGGAAGTGTTGAAGTATCTCGATTATCCAGCATATACGCCCGGATGGAAGAATATGATTACAGTTCCAGATGCTAGTGAGAAAACTGAGGCCGAAATGCAACAAATAAAGGCAACAGCATCAAAGGTTCAGGAAAAGTCAGCATCTATCGCTGGTGAGGATAGTGTGCTATGGTCAGAAATAATAACATCAGTGTATAACAACGTTCAAAAAGAAGAACCAGAAATTACACGTTTGGACACTGTCATGGGAGACGGCGACTGTGGAGAGGTTTTGCTTTCAGGAGCCAAGTCTGTATTCGATGCACTCAAAGCTGGTGAATTACCAACGGATAGCCCAGCGACTACAATGATGAAGATCTCCAACCTTGTAGAGGCTTCTATGGGTGGAACCTCTGGTGTGATATACTGTCTGTTTTTTGATGGTGTGGCCCAGTCACTAACTAAGGTTCTCGCATCTGGACCTCAACATGTCACAAAGGACCAGTGGGCTGATGCCTTGATAAATGGACTTGAAACAATTCAAAGATACTCAACAGCTAGAGTAGGAGATAGAACGATCATTGATGCGCTTTCACCACTTGTATTCGAGTATAAAAAGAGTGGTGATCTCAACAAAGCGCTGGAAGCCGCCAAGATTGGTGCAGAAGAAACAAAAGAAATGAAACCCAAGAGAGGGCGTGCCGTTTATGTTGGAAACAGTGGTAAAGGCGTTCCAGATGCGGGTGCTGTAGGAGTATGTGCTGTTGTCTCTGGTATTGCCAATGTATTTAATTAAATTGACCCACACTGAGTGGGTGGACAATGGAGCTGTGTGTTTTTTTTTTCATTGTAGCCAAAGGTGTCTTTGCTCAAGGAAAAGTTTTACTTTTATGTTTCTGGATAGATGTTTAGTTTAGCCTCTCATCCTCATTTTTATGCCACAGATACATGTGATTTATATAATAAAATTGTTGATCTGTTTGGACTTGTTTAGGTAATAATTTTGAGATTAGGCCAATCAAAAACTCAATCATTTGTCAAAAAGTAAGTATAAATAATAAACTAGTTATATATTTATGTAAACTTTTTTTCAAAAAGTATGGTTAGATGGCCGAGTTGGTCTAAGGCGCCGCGTTAAGGCCGCGGTCTCTCCGGAGGCGTGGGTTCGAATCCCACTCTAATCACAATCTTTTGGCATTTTTTGCACTTTTGTGGTGTTATCGAAACTTTTTGTGATATATCTATTTAATTTTAGTTGATAGTTTATTAGAGGGGATTTGCAAATGAATTTGTACAGTATTTTGAGTGTAGTAGTGAATAAAATATGTCATGGTTGGCATCTGGAATGTGTACATGGAGTGGAATACGGACACTACATGAAAACAGTCCTAAAATAAATACTAAAGAAGTATCCTTGGTATAATATAGAGAATACTGTGAAATGGTCTTGATTTGAACTTTCAGAGATAAAGCTTGTATGAGTTAACTGGGTATAAATTGGTGTTTTAAATACTGGATGGTGAAGGGGTGTGAAAAAGGATAATTAAACTATCTTACTAATGCTCAGCACAAATAATATCTTGTGAGCATGCACACAAATAAAACATAAAGTATTGCACTGGGTATGGGTATATTATATCAGTTGCCAAGTGGTTTTGAATAGTTTAAAGCATACTCTTTTTGTTTACGGCTATATCTACAGATCCATAAAAAACCTTTTTTTACTTCAAAGAGAGTTGAATTTTTTATGATAGTTGCTTTGGCGAGTTTAAAACACGAAATGAATACATTTAACACAAAATAAACAAAAATTGTAAAAAAAAAAATAGCCAGATTCGCATTGATATTTTTTTTTATTCCCAGTTTAAGTATAGCGTAAATTTTTTTTTAGCAGTTAATTTGTTACATCCAAAATAGTTACGGATAAACATTAAAGAAAAAAAAGAAAAAGAAAAAGAGGGGTATAATTTATCTGGATGTAATTGAATAAAGATTTTTTGGAGGCAAGATTGATAGAACCAAGGGTCAAGAATTAAGAGAGTACACGATACTTTGTGGCATACATAAATTAGAATCAATAATCAAATGGGTCGAACTTTTTTGTTTTGATTAAGATCTAAAATACTAGTCAAAACTAAAAAAAAAGGACTGTTATAATTCCACGTAAAAAGACTCGATAGACACAGATAGTTTCTAGGGGTTTGTAGACGAACCAACGCAAATAAGAAACAATAAGAAGAGTGGTATCTATTTTATCTGGTAAAAGTCGAGGGTTGAGCTGTACAAAAATACAAAAGGATTTCAAAAAGTAAAGTAGGGAAGAACAACAAAGAAAGTTTAAAATGGCGAGGGATGGAAGAAGACATGAGGAGGACGAAGAGGACGAAGATGTCATACGGTACAATAATGACGAGGAAGAGGAAGAAGAAGGGGATTATTCTGATACCGAGAGAATAGATGAGGAAGAAGAGGAGGATCTTGAGGATGAGGAGGCAGGGGAAGAGGAGCTCCGAAAAAGCGGGTTTATAGTGGATGATGAGGAAAATGAAAGTGAGGAGGATAGAGAGGATAGAGAGCGTAGAAGAGAGGAGAGAAAGCGCAGGCGAGAGGAGAGGAGGAGATTACGAAGAGAAAATCAAGGTAAGTAAAGAGAGCATGTCTGTTGCTACTAGTGTTTGAAAATATTTGAAGAATGGGTAAATCTAGAAATGAAATCATATTCAAAGATTTGAAATGTAAAATAATAGAGAGAGAAAGGGAAGATGAGGAACTGGATGAAGATGATCTAGAACTAGTTCAAGAAAACACAGGGATTCGCGTGATGCACGGAGATAAAGGAGGGAGAAGATTGCTGAGAAGAGGCAAGAAGAAAGTAGAGAGTGACAATAGTGAAGGAGAAGAGGAGAATGAAAGAAAGCTGAAGCGAAAGAGGGTGAGAGAGGAAGACGAAGAGGAAGTTGAGGAGGATGAAGAGGAGGGAGGAGGGAGGATGCGCAGGGGCGCTCGTGAAAGGAGGGGAAGTGACGACGAAGAGTACGGAAGGGGGCGGGGTAGAGGTAGGCGAGAGGATTTGGGCTTATTTGATGACGAAGAGGAAGAGGAAGATGATAGGGAAGATGAGCGCAGAAGAAGGGGCAGAGAGGACGCGAGAAGGCAAAGAGGAAGAAGGGAGCGACGGGAGGAAGGGTTGGAAGATTTTATTGAAGATGAGAGTGAGGGAGAAGAAGGGGGAAGGGAGAGAGAAAGAGAGACACCAAAGAGGGGGAGAGCAGACTGGGGAGGATTTGGACATGAGATAATGGAGGGGCTTGATGAAGATACAATGTATGATCTGTTGGAAATATTTGGCGATGGCACAGAGTATGATTTTGCAATGGAGGAGCGAAGACCAGAGGATGAGGTAGTAGAAAAAGAAGGGATATTGGATAGAGTGTTTGAGCCAGCAGAAATTGAGGCCAAGATGTTGACAACTAAAGATGAAGAAATCAGGGTTACAGATTGTCCCGAGCGGCTGCAAGAACGAGGATCAGGAGCCCAGATATATAGAAGAGAGCTGAGTGATGAAGAGATCGAGGAAGAGACAACATGGATACTGAGACAGCTGAATAGAAAGAGTGAAGGAGAGCATTATCAAGGACCCAGCCGAGCGATTATGGGGCACGAACGATTCTTGGCAGCAGTGTTATCAGTGCTGAAGCTGATGAGTCAAGAGTTTATGGAGGTGCCATTTATATATACACATCGAAAGGATTTGTTTGAAACGTCAGAATCAGGGGATGGAGAACAAGTAAGGGAGTGGCTTACACAGAGGGATTTGTGGATGCTTTATGACATGGATACGCAGTTTAGAGGGATTTTAGCCAAGCGATTGGAGTTGATGGCACAGGTGGCACGGGTGGTGAATGCTGGAGAGTGGAGCGGAGAGGATAAGGAGTATTTAGTACAGATGTTGGATGTGGCGATTGACACGGAGGAGTTGGTGGATCTGGAGGATTGGGTACAAAGTACGTTCCGACATGTTCTAGAGGGTAATGGAGGAGCAAGACAGGCATCGATGTACAAGAAACCAACGCAAAGTCAGCGGGCAAAGGGAGTGGAAAACAGTAAAATCCGAGGATTTGTAAAAGATGAGATGGGTATTACAGCACGCGAGTTTGGATATAATCTGCAAGGATTAGGTCGACATTTTGTAGACGACAGTGAGGTGCAACTAGTGCCAGAGGAGCGGATTGCACAATTTGTAGAACAAAACCCAGAGCTGGGTAGCGACAAGATAGTGATGCAGCAGATAGAGGAAAGCTTTGCACGGACGTTGGCGATGGAACCAAACGTCAGAAAGTATGTACGAACAAAGCTGAGCAGAGAAGGACATATAAGAGTGAGGCCTACAGCAAAAGGGGAGGTGGAGATTAGAGGAAGAGACCATAGTTATTATGCGTTCAAGTATTTGAAACCCAAACCAGTACGGGAATTTGCAAAGACAGTGCAGTTCCTGCAGATCTTGAAGGCGGAAAATGAAGGGCTGCTGAGCTATGGACTGACATTGGATCCTCATAGACGATTCAAGGCAGAGAAAGGTGGAGAGGGGCAAACAGAGGAAGGGGAGGAGGAGGAGAAGAGTTGGGCGGCAGAGCGAAGCAATGTAGTGGAGACATTGGTGCGAGGGATGCAGGTGCATTTGTGCTCAGACTCGGTACATGAGGCAGCAGAAGGGTGGAATGCGCTGCGAGTTAGGAGTCTGCGGCATGCAGTTTTGCGGTATTTAATACCAATGTCACAAAAGTGGTTGATAGACAAGTTGCGGGTAGAGGCAGAAACATACGTGAGCGAGCAGTGCGGTCGAGAGTTGGCAGCACATATAGATGTACAGCCACTACGAACCAGCCGGATGAGTGTTAACGACACTCCAAGAGTTGTGGTGGTTGTGGGAGGAGGGTTTGGTATAGGAAGAGGAGCGATTAGAATAGTGTTTATAGATGACCATGGGAGATATGTAGAGCATCGAGTTGCAGATACGCTGCGAGGAATGGCAAATGATATGTCAGGCAACAACATGCGGTATGATGGATCTGAGGACCTGCGGCTGATTCTGGAGAGAAGACAGCCAGACGTAGTTGCGGTTGCTGGAATGGAACCATCGACTTTTCGACTCCTGGAAGATGTAAAGCGGATTACTGAAAACCACACCGCGCTTACCAGTGATGAGATTCATGTAACACTAGCACCAGACAGACTGGCCAGGCTATATTACAACAGCGAAAGAGCAATGCAAGAGTTTCCTCACTTGTCAGCAGCCGAACGATATGCAATGAGTGTTGGTAGATGCTTGCAGGATGTATTGGCAGAGTATGTAGCAGCAGACAGAGAGTTGTTGGGGCTTTTGCTGCATCGGTCCCAACGATTGGTTCCGGTGGATCGACGGTGGGCGTTTCTGGAGCGCGAGTTGATTATTGCTGTAAATGCAGCAGGAGTCAACATCAATGATATTGCTCAGAGCCCACACAAGCAAAAGACGTTGTCGTATGTGTGTGGATTGGGGCCACGCAAGGCCCAGCTGATATTAAATGCACTATCTGGACCAGCTGGAACGTCGCTGATCGAGTCACGAAGCGATCTTATCTACCGAGAACTGGTAACCAAAAATATATTTGTCAATTGCGCATCGTTTCTGCGAGTTTGGCCAGCCCAAAGCGATATTTTAGATAGCACCCGAATCCACCCCGAAGATTATGATTTGGCTCGCAAAATGGCGGCTGATGCATTAGATGTTGAAGATGACGATGACGATGATCACAACTACTCGCGCAACCGGAGAAAGTATGACGATGGGCCATCTAGGTATGTCGCTGAGGTTATGAAACGAGCACCCGAAAAGCTAGATGATCTGATTCTGAGTGAATACGCCATGGAATTGGAAAAACGACTGTCTGTATCAAAGCTGTTTTGTCTGCGGTTTATCAAGCGCGAGTTACAACATCCCTATGCCGATTCCCGCCATATTTACCGCGATCCTGACCCCAAGGACGTCTTTGAGATGCTGAGTGGCGAGTCGATTGGCGATACTTTGCGTGAGGATGGTTCGACAATAGTCGTGGCCCAGGTAGCACGCATTCGCGACAAATTTGCCATTGCTCGACTGGATTCGGGCATCGACGGGTTCCTTAATGTTGCCAACATTGATGATCGTCGCGTTGATATTGTTTCAGATGAGTTGAGTGTTGGCGAGACCATTACTGCCGTTGTAAAGAAAATTGATTTCGATAAGCTTACTGTTGATCTGTCCACCAAGCCATCTGATCTCCAGGCCGCCAAGGCTGTTCTCGATCAACCACCACAGGACTTTTTTGATCGCTACTTTGACTTTGAGGCTGACAGTATCTGTCGCTCCAAAAACAATTTGGAAAAGCAGATTTCGCAGATGATGCAGCGGTCCATTCCACATCCATTGTTTAAACAGTTCAACAGTCGCCAGGCCGAGAAGTTCCTTCAGCGTCGTAAAGTTGGCGAATGTGTTATCAGGCCATCGTCCTTGGGTCACAGCTACCTTACCATTACTTGGAAAATTGCGCCCGGACTGTACCATCACATTAGTGTGCAGGAATCCGACAAGCCCAACAATAACGAGCTGGCTCTAGGCCGGCTTCTGATGGTACGCAATCAAAAGTTTTCGGATCTTGATGAATTGCTAGGTGTATATCTGGACCCATTGATTCGGAAGTTTGAGGAGGCGAGACGTTATCCCAAGTTTTACAATCCCGATACAGATCCTTCATACCGCCATCAATCGTCTTCACACCCAGAGCAACCGGCTGATCCTGATCCTTCCGATCCAAACGAGTCTGCACAAGCAATGCAGGACCGTTTGGCTCGCCACGCTAAGCGGTATGTGTCACGAATTGAGCGGCATCTAGACAATGCAAGTCGGGCAACTGGAACTGGCAGTTATTTGCTAGCCTTGGATTATGAAAACCCTGGGTGTTTGGCCATCCATTTCAAACCCAATCCCAAAGCTGCGCTTGTCAAAAAATGGGTTATAAAAGTTCGTCCTAATGAGTTTTGCCTGGGTGATCGTGGTAGATATCCAAATGTTGGTACTCTAATCAATGGATTCAAAACTATTGCTGCTAATATTTCTTCTGCAAATCAAAACTCTGCTCCTACTAGACCTTTCCAACAACTTTCTTCTCATTATAATCATCCACCACCACCACCTCCTCCACCTTCTCAACATCAACAGCAACATCAACATCAACAGCACCATCATAATTACCATCATCAACCACCGCCACCGCCACCTCCTCATACTGCACCTTATCCTTCTTATTACCACCACCACCAACAATAAACTCTATTTCTCACCCCCCCCCCTCCCTTTCCCATTCCATTTCATTCCTTCCTTTCTTTTTTTCTATCTTTATTTATTTACACAATTATTCTTTATTTATAAAATAAATATATAGGTCTATCATATCCTTTATTACTACTAGTTTGGTTTAACACCTTGAATTTCTTGAAACCAATCTCACTACTAACTAAAATCTTTGGAAAATCTTCGGGTCTGATTTTTAGTTGATGGTAATTTTGGCGCAACTCTGAATTGGTTTTGCTAGCTTTATAATACCCTTTCCAATCTTGTGGTTCAAAAATAAAGTATCCACTACTACCACCAATATCGGTGCTTTCCTTTAGACTATTATACACTTTTTTAAAAAACTTTATTATCCCTTCATCCAGATTGTTCAGGTGAATCCACTTGCTAACATTGAGTGCCATTATAACATCATACTTGTCTTTGCTACCTTGTTCATCACCCTCCCCTCCATTTCCAGAAACATCTGCTTCTTGATTATTGGTGTTGTCTAGCCATGTAGTGTCGTCATTAACCCAATCGGCTGCATATAGAAACACGCGATCCGCCAACGAATTGTTTGTTGAATTTTGGCCGTGTTGGTGCGGAATGGTGCCAAACAATATTGGCATAGAAATTGGATAGTGCTCATCTTCATAGCACCTCTTTTCATCACGTTCCCACTCCCTATCCTGTTCTTGTTCATTTTCTTGTTCATTTTTACTAACAGCACTTTTTTTTTGGTTTATTAGCGGCCGAGTTAATGAATTCTCAAAATACAGATTTTGTCTAGCAGTACGAATCAGGCTATTATCGATATCCACACCAATAATCCGTTGTATATTGGTACGTTTGGCCAGTTCGATCGCTACTGCGGCGGTATTACAACCGATATCCAAGACCTTTGCTATTTTAATCGCAAACAATTTGTTGTTGGAGCATCCGGTATTGCTAGACTGCGGAGTTGTTGTGACTCGAATGTTTAGCAGTGTTTCTATCCTGGGATCACTGCTAGTTGTACAGTTTTCTAATATATTCTGGTCCAATTCTTTATTTAAATCCAAATTTAAATCTAAATCCGAATCCAAATCCATCCTGGTCTGCAATGAAGGTTGAGCTTGTTTTTGATTGTCCCGTGTCTTGTTTTCACCTATACCGCCTGTACTCGGACCTCGCTTTCCAGGATTCAGCGTTTTGAATGCAGCCTTTCTCTTGCTGTAGTAATTTGGATAGTTTCCATACCGATACTCCTCCGCACGTTGCGTGCCTTTTTTCTTTTGTTTGTCCCTACGATTGCTCCCATGGCCATTTTTTGGCATTTTTTGCTTTTCTTTATTGTTTTCTTCCTAGCTTTTTTTGTTTATTTACAATGTAGCTTTATTCATAGCATGTAATTATTGACGAGTGATCTTTGTAATTCACCCAAACTCTATTATTTTAGATTCCTGGAGGTGAGATGGGTGGAGTCAGCGGGAGTTACTTGGGAGGAGAAAAATAAAGCTTGGAAAAAAATAGTGGGCTATATTTTCAGCATTTTCAGTATTTGCAGTATTTTCAGCATTTTTTATTGCTTCATAAAGTGGTTTAAGAAATTTCACGACTGAAGATTTGTTTATTTGTTTATATTTTTTTTTCCCCTTTTTGAAATCAAAACCAATTTATTTTTGCTCGCAGTTTATCAAATATGCGTTTATATGACTAAAGATTAGAACAAAATTACAAAATATAATCACAAGTTTACGTATATAGGCACTAAATCTTTTTTGTTTTACAAAGCCTCCCTGCTTCTTTGGATTAATTCTCCTTAATTTTACCATTAAACTTTAATCATTCGCCTCCTTACAATCTAACTTACCAGTCACCATTCAACCACTCATCACTCATCATTCATCACTCATCACTCTCCTTCCACATCATCGCTGGTTTCCTTTTAATTTCCCCATTAAATAGTTAAATTTGCAACCGATTAAATTAACTACAGGGGATAAATAAATCTCAACATTGTAGACTGCTTCAAGTTTTTCACTGATGGTCGCCCTTTTTTTTTCCTTGTTTTTTCTTTTTCCTTTATTCATGATTATTATTCGATCAACTAAACACTTATAACAAACACCCCGAGCGCTAATAAATCTACGACTACTCTAACCACAATTAAAAAAAAAGACGAAAAAGAGTAAAGAATAATAAGGGATATCTTAAAACACAAAATAGTACTTTCTAAAACACTAGTTCTGCAAGACTGCTTGGATTTGTTTCCCACCAATTTTTTTTTTGAACCAGTTGTTTTCGTTTTACAAGATATTGGAAATATACTACAGAAGGTTTATTTTTACACTTTCTTGACTTTTTTTTCTTCATATTGTCAAACCTAAACTGGTACTAGCAAAATCATTTTGGTGTCTTAATATTGTAAATTACTTTTACTCCTTTCTTTTTTACTAACACTCAAATCTCCTGTATACATAGTCAAAGCCAAAATTTAATCGATAGATAGACGACTGAAATAGTGAAAAATACCAATCAAAGAATTCGTATTGCACAAAACACAATGTCGGTGTCCTATGCCAACTATTCAGCATCAAAAAACCACCAGATTCATGTCTTAAAACCAGGACGATACCAATATGATTACAGCGCCCCGGAGCCGGTAAAAGTGGTGAATACACCACCAAGGGTTCAAATGTCCAAGCCCAAAAGCAGGATACTGTCGTACACAATTCCTCTAGATTCGTACACACAACTCAGGCAACAATCTCAGTCGCCCCTTTCATCTGGAACCCACACAACTCATCCAGAAAACTCGACCAATGAGGGTCATGTACTGGGTGTCAACTCAATCTTTGTTTCCGATATCCCCCAGGATATCAATCTAAACGAACAATGTGGAATCGACGACAACACATGCTTCGAAAATTTGATGTTTACCGCCGGCCGCGATGGTGCTGTGAAAATGTGGGGTCTTGGAAAAGACTATGAAAACAAAAAGGTAATTGCATTTATATACTCACACGTTTTACACGGTAACTATATCTGGTATCTCTATCTTCAAGTTAAAATTTTTCTACTAAATATATAATATAGAGAATTAAATTTCTCCAAAAATCATCGCACCATGTTGATTGGGTGAATAGCGTGCTGGCTATCGATGGAGGTAGAAAAGGTAGCATCGTTTTCCTTAACTGTATTTCAACATATCTCGTACTATTATTCAGACTCTGTATTTACATATTTAAAAAAAAAATCATCAAAATATAGTTATATCTGGTTCCTCTGATTCTGGAATCAGGTTGTGGACGCCATTCGATAACGAAGGAAGCAGTACAATTAGTCACATCGGATCACACGAAGACTACATAAAGACGCTGAAATTCTGTGAGGATTCACAAAGGCTCATAAGTGGTGGGTTGGACTCGTACATTCATGTTTGGGATGTAAACAGAGACGGGAAAATGAACCAGACGGGGAATCCAGTCCAGAGTTTGGGCTTAGATAGTTCTATATATGCACTTGACTGTAATTGTGCAGGAACTGTTGTTGCATATGCAACAACCGATAAGACTGTTGGATTATGGGATTTAAGATCTAAAGCGAGTACAGGAACCTTGGTAGGCCATACTGATCGCGTCAACACGGTTTTGTTGTCTAAAGATGGTGAGCTTCTTTTAACCGGTTCTTCCGACAAATCAGTCAAGTTATGGTCTATCAAAAACAAACGATGTATTGCCACATACTCTCTGCACGCCTCTTCAGTTTGGTCCCTGATGTCCTTGGACCCTCGGTTAGAGGTGTTTTATTCTGGAGATAAGGAGGGGAATATAATGAAAACAAAGACATTTGAGGAATTAGATATAAGCCTGGCGCTTGGTAAAGAAAAATACGGAGTATTGCAAATAGCTTCTCAAGGTGACTGTGTCTGGACGGCAACTAATGGACCCGAGCTAAACTGTTGGCGAGATTCAAATGATATTAATCGTTTGGAAGCACATGGTACAGGTATTCACACTGAAATATACAAAGAACCGTCAGCCGCTTTTGAAAAGCCAGACGTATACAATGTTCCTGAAGATGAAGAAGCAGAAATAAAGGAGAACGAAGTGGTGGATAGTAAATCTGGTAAATCTGAACCAGAGCTAGACGCAAAATCAGAGACAAAATCACAGGTAATTGGTACTCCAGAACATCGGGATGGCACAAAGCCAATACTCTCAATTCACGGGCCTCCGGGTATTCGCAAGTATGTTATGCTGCAGAACAAACGACAAGCGCTGGCTGTTGATGCTAAGGGTGTGATATCATTGTGGGATTTGATAGAAGCTAGATGTATCAAAATCTTTGGAAGTCAATGGGGAGCTGACCTCGATCTTTTGGCTGATTCCTTGAACCAACCAGTCCAAAGGCTTCCAACGTGGTGTACTCTAGATACCAAGCTTGGAAGGCTCACTGTTTCCATCAATTTAAGCAAGAATACCAATGTAGATACTGAGGTTTATCTGGATCAACTGGATAATATCGACCATGAAGCAAAAGAGAAAATGCTAAATGCTGGGTACGAACGCATATATCTTCTTCCCTGGGTCATCAAATGCCTGTTTAACAACTGCGTGTTTCAAAAAAATAGCATTGAAACCGTATCTTCGTTAAGTGAATGGGTATTGAAAAATCCACTAGGTGATCAAAGCACTGTTTCTGAGATCCAGAAAGCCTACACAGGCTCATCGTTGTATCCACACCTGTTTGATTATACTGTTGATTTGGCGACTGTGCCCACCGAGGCCCAGTTGGCTCTAATCACGGAAGCACAGGCTGCCAAAACACAGAACAGCAGCGAATCGAGCGAGGGAAAAGGCAGTGCTAAATCCTTTTTCTCCAAGATTTTTGGGTTCAAGCAAAAGAAAAAAGTGCAAAAGCAAACCTCTCCTCCAAACCACAACGGGAATGCAGCCAAGCAACCAGGCTTTGCGGATACATTTGGTAAAAAAAGCGCGTCACCGACCGCTACTGCATCTAAAAACATAAAAGGAACAGCCGCACCTCAAGGTAACAGTTTGAATACAAATACAAATGCAAATGCTAGTGTAAATACGGACGCAAATGCAGATGCGGATACTTATGTGGTTTTACCTAGTAATCAAAATTCGTCATTGCACAGATCGGAAAAACCAGTTTATAAAAATATTGTTGAACTTGAAATGATTGAGCGTGTTGCTAGGTCCATATGCGAACCCCAAAATCCACCTTATGCTTTGAATTCGGCACACTCCCCCACTACTAGAGCCATTGCAATGTATCCAATCCATCCAATGCCACAAAATATCGAAATTGCTGTTTACCAAACATACACTCTGAACTCAGTAATTCCCAAGTGTATCTACTTTGCCCCCCTCTCAAATCTCACCACCAAACTGCCCATATTTGCAAAACATATTGTATCTGACAGCCCCTACTTTACTTTGGCCTTGAGTTTGTCTTCATGGACACACGAAATTCTTCTCCACAACAGACTTTCGTACTTCTTTACTCCCTCGCCAAAGCTGAATTTTACATTGAGACCATATCCCTCACCACTCCAACTTCCAGTGCTGGATCACAAATACAACGTGTTATCTTCTCACCAGATGCTTAGAGTCTTAAAAGTTTCCGAGTACATATTTACTGTCTTGGAACATGCCCCTTTCCCTCTCGCATATTTAACCTCCTTGGCCGCTCATTTATTAGCAGCTGTAAGTGCTGTTATCGAAAACAAAAACACCATCACCTCGGAGGACTGTATTACTTTGGATTTGTCTCTGGATCTTGATGACTCCACAACAAAAGAAACGGATGTGAGTTCTACCGATTCAAATGGTAATAAAGACGAAAACTGCATTTATGAGTTCCTACTAGAGCAACTTGAAAACAAAATTTTACTTGGTGAACGGTTGGCTCTGCGTTCTCTAAGTGATATCAGTGATTTTCCTTTAACCGCAGTTTTATACAAACACATCAAAGTTACTAAAATCAGCAACTCCAGTTTGAACTCTGCTCCACCTGATGCTTATACCTTGGAAATACTGGACCACACCAATCTTGTTTCTACCTTGTCATCGTTCTCCTTGTCAAAGAGCCTTAGTACCTTTTACAAAACCTCTATCACTGCTACCGGGTCTAAAAACACAACCCTAGAACAACAGTCTGTACCACAACCCGATGTACCTGTGTCAGCAAGCTCGAGCTCATCTGATCCAGTAACACTCTCTGAAGCACACAAGGCCTGTCTGTACAAAATATCATATCTATTTGTAGACTTTTTTTGTAAGGATCTCTTGATTGAAGATCCGCTGACCACTCTATTGACCATCAAATCACATATTTGGAAATCTAATCAGGATATAGTCCTACAGTATAAGTGGAAGCCGTTTATTTCAGATAGAATTAACCGTCGTTGATTATTACTCTCTGAT
>LSSK01000144.1:11794-29258 GCA_001969505.1 Zancudomyces culisetae | reverse complement strand
CTAATTTACAAGGCATAATCAGGAAATAAACCAAAAATCACAATTAACTAGGTAAAACTAGAGTAGTCCAGTAATGCCCATATGAAAGTGGAAATCAAGTAAAACCACTAAAAGAGGAATTTAATTTTATTTATTTCATAAAGTTGTTTATCCAAACAACACGTGTTTGCCAATGTAGATAAAATAAAGATAAAAAAAGAAAAAACACAAGAAAAAGGAAATAGAAAAAGAAAGGCATAGGATATGCATAGGATAGGCATAGGCAAGACAAACTATGCTAATGCCCCCATTGGATCCCATGGTGGAAGAACAATGGGCTCCATAGTCAAAAGATCAAGGAGGTCCTTTGGGACATCTTCAAAGTCCAAAACTATTTGGTACACAAATTCATTAAACCAGTCGTTGGACATAGTCAAGTATCCTTTGTTGCCATTATCTTCACCCCATGAGTTCTCGACACGCCAACGACTCACTTTTCTGCACTTTTTAGGATCATCGTCCTTACAATTGGCATTGGTTCCAGTCTGTGTCTTGTCCTCGTCCTTGTTTTTACTCTCAAGTTGTAAACCGGTGAGTACCATAGCATGAGTCATAAGACTCTCACCGTATCTGAGCCGTTCGGCTTTACTGAACTTTGTATATAACCCGTCAATTCCAAATCCACTTTTATAATCAATGACGTTGATATCCAAGACGCCATTAGTACTGGATCTGAATTTTCCAACATCACAACCAAACCAGACAGGTTTATTCTTTAATACTATGGCCTGTGCTGCCAAACACTTCATTTTCTCTACAGGCACGTTTATATATCTTACTTGTGTGCTAGCTCCGACTACGTTTCCCAAGTATTTAACAGTATACACCTTGAAGTATTCGTTTCTGGGATCGTGTATAAGTGAAATGGTCTGCTGAAGACCGTTGGGGAAATGAGCCTTGTAGAAGTCCAGAGGGGTTTGATCATTGAGTTCTATACATTCTTTATCCTTGTTATAAACTATCCAGTCAAACTTTTGTGGAGGTGTTCCCAATGATACACATAGAATCCTGTATATTTCCTCCAGGCATTTACTCCTAATTTCCTGCGCCACCTTGTTCTTTTCCAAGGGTGTTTGTTTTATGTGAACGGCATCACGGATTTCCTTTCCATATTTGTGTAACAATGTGGTTATGAGGCTATCCATTCCGGCACTATTCATAGAGTGGCGCGTATCGGGATGAGTCAATTGGTACAATTCCGTACTTTTCAACAAGTGCAACAAACATGTCCCATTGCCCACCATCCTGAACTGGAGAATTGAGAAGATATTGAACAACTCTACCATCGAGCTCATCATCTGCAGTCTCCTCCATAAGATTTAGATACCAGTTGGATTTCTCCATTTTGTCATAGAAAAACAGGTATGTCTGGGAAAGCTCGAGGTTCTCCAAGTTGTACTTTTTCATCAGTTGCAGCCTCATAACATTCAAACCGGCAAATAACCAACACCTACCACTGCTCTTTTGGTTAGTTATTTTTCCTTCCAAACTTATCTTCTTGTTGAAAATAGGCTTGTTTTCCAAATAGACGTCCCTATTTTCTAAACCTGTGACGTAGGATTGTTTTGAAAGGGTGTGCATGGCCAAAAGGTTTTTGGGATCCTTGGAAAAGCTATCCCTATTATACAATTAATTGTAATGTTAGTTGTGCATTGTGCTAGTATATCCGAGTGTTTAATAATAAAAATAACATAGTTTAATAGCAATAGTAATGACAATAATAATAAGACCTCCTTCTCACCCCTGTCTTCCTTTTTTGTACTCGTGCTAACCTCACAGCGTAATACTCTCTTGAAAAGAAGTATTATAATTGAATGTAAAGTGAATGCTACCAAGTTACCTATACTCTTGAATATCGTTCATCCCAAGCTCATGTCCTGCTATGTTGTTAAATTTAGATACTATGGGGTCCAGCCTAGTATCCAAGCTCAAATTCGCAACATCATTAACAAGACTCTGGGTAGATGCACTGGAGATTGATTCCTTTTCCATTTCGGTTTTCTTTCTGATAATTATAGTCATTGTATGTCGAATTCCAAATATGTCTACCGTTTATATAATTTTTTTTTTGCTATAAATAGTTCTTGACACTTGCGTGATGTTTAGGAGGACATTGAAAACAATTAAACCTGAATATATAATCTTATACCAACCTGTGCTATTTTAGCAGTTAAATGGGTTTACGGAAATTTGAATTGAAGGCTAAATCCTGCATCACTTTCTACTTTTTGCATTTCCCACAATTTTTTAACCACTCATCGGAAAGCTAGACTTTCCAATATTAATTTTCATGTGACATTAAGAAGCAAAAAAAAATTTTGGCAAAAAACTATCCAGAAAATTTGGCACGTGAAGGAGTTCACCACAGGACAACCAATTCTGCGGCAGCCACCTTGTGTAATTCATAGCTTACATTAAAATAGGCTACTTTATGCTTAACAGGGGAAAAAAATTAGCTAATTGAGAATAAGAGGGTAAGTGTACACAATAGACCTTTTTATAGAACACTTTTCTTCATTTGTTTGCACTGGGTAACCATTTTTTTATTGGGGATAAATAACAGTCATAAAATAGACAATTGCTCGAATTCAAAAAAGAAGTCTTTTTCGATTTCTGAGAATAACTCCGTATAAAATAAAGACAAAGGTGACATAAGCGCAACATCTAAAACGCCAGTGTAGTGGCGATTAGGTAGTACATATCAGAATGGTGTTGTAGAGAGGATTAGTACGTCTGAAGTCAGCTCTATTTTTAAATATTAGACTCAAAGATGTATAAAATTATCACTGTTATAATAAAGTTTACACAAAAGATTGTTGAGTTGCTAACGCACAAAGAGCGCAACTACTAATTTAGTGATGATTTAAAAGAGAAGGCAAATGGAATTATTTTTAGAAAGCCGAACCCGGAGATACTCAAAAAAAATCAATAGCATTCAACGAATAGAACATGCTGAAATGTGCGGCCAATATGTATTGTAAATGCCTCGAGACTGGTTAAAAGGGATAGGAAATAGCTAAAATCCATTATAAAATATGCGCCATTTATTAATATAAGCTGATAAATATTTGTGACATACTGTCTTTGACGGGCAGAAAAGAAAAAGATCTAGACAATCAGACTGTGTGAATGCGGCAATAGAGTAGCAATTAAAGGAACTAAAAAAGCAGTAACGTAAAAAATTTTTTAAAAAAAGCTCGTCAGCACTCTAAAAAGATACAAAGTGTTTGGGATCTAAAGGGATCAAAAACGCAAGTCAAGTAGAGAAAAGAATAAAACGAGAAAGTAATAATTGGGTGGATATCAGAATAGTGTATCTTCGTCTCTCAGATACTCGCCCACATCCGCTTGATGGTAAACAACTATTGCAGTTGGGTCTAGTTTGCCAGTTTCTAAAGCTGATCTAGCTGTAACGCCAAAGCCCTATTTAACGAAAAACAAAAATTTTAATACTGGCACAAAGAAAGAAAAAATTGGAGTGTGAATTTAAAGTACTTACTAATGGAACGTCATCATTAGAGAACACAACGATTCCTTGGTGTTCTGGAACATCTTCAGATATCTTTTGTATATGTGCTTTTACAACATGATTACCATAAAGATACGGCATTACACCATTGTTTTTGATCCATATTTTGTACTATTGAGTTATCATTTGGTTGGTTATATTTTTGTCCAGCTAATCAAAGATTATTCCATATATATTCAAAACAGAGGATAGCATATAGTATAGAGAATAGTAAATTACCTTTGCGTACTGGGAAAGATATTGGAGGGAGGTGACATGGAGTGTAAATTTTCCTGTCTTTGTGAATTTTCCAAAACATACTCCCAAAGAGACAAGATTTTTTCTGCCGAAACTAATAGCAATCTTCATTATATCTTCTCTATAAAACGGGTTTAGGAAAATTGTGAATAAATTGAAATTTGAATGCTTGAAAATAAGTATTAAAAACCTGATGCTCAGTACCTAACATAGAATACCCTGTCTCTGTGTAATCGAAAGCAGTAAGATCCCTCGGGTCGCTCGATGAGCATCGAGATGTTTTCTCCTATACTATTTGTTTTTGTAATCTGTTAGTATGGCTATTGATAAGATTGGATTTCTATGACTTGGTTGATTTGGGATTGCTGAATAATTAATGTATACAAGTAAATCAATTACTATTTTGCCAACTTTTCAAAAAAAGTTTTGGTTTCTTCGTCTGATAGAGGTCTCATTGTGACTTTTCTCTGGAATTGGATGTTGTATATTACAGTGTCTATAGCGAATTGTACAATATTTTACCGAAACTATATATGTTGTTGCCTTTTTTTTTGTTACAGATCAAAAAAATGCTACTGGCAAAAAAAATTTTTGCACTAAAAAAAAAAAATTTGCTATAATTATGCAGTATGCAAAAGCAGCAGCAAGAAAAGCTATAGTTGAAAAAAAATTCTAGGCCAATAAACTGAGGACTGGGGAAGCTAGCTAAAAAAAAATCAGGATAAAAAATCGTATAGAAAAAAAAACGAGTTGCGAGATATGATTGGTGAAGTTATGATGGCAAAATTTTAGTTATTTATTAGATTCAAAAAATCAGCTTTATAGTTTCAGTTTCTCTTGTCTTTATTCTTTTAATCGAGAAAAGTAAATAGAACGAAATTAAAGATGGTAAGTATATCAATATGCAAATATATATTTGTTACATTACAGTGCCCGATGTGCGATATGTACTAGAGGATGCAGCGTACATTTAACGGCGACTTTTTGATCGATTTTAACATTCAGAGCGTGTGGTTTGCGCGCATTTTGTTGAGTAAAAACTAGATTCATTTGAATCTGAAATTTCAACTCAACATTGTCGTACGCAATGCATTCGATAGAAATTATACTCAAACAGAATTAACGTCTGATTCTAACATGAAAAATGTAATTGTTGTGAACTTTAGCCTACCAGACTCAGCCACACACGTAAGAAGAGAGGACACGTTTCAGCCGGTCACGGTCGTGTCGGAAAGCACCGCAAGCATCCCGGAGGTCGTGGTATGGCTGGGGGTCAGCACCATCACAGAATCTTGATGGATAAGTACCATCCTGGTTACTTTGGTAAGGTCGGTATGCGTTACTTCCGCAGAACCAACAACAAGTCATGGAGACCAGTTGTAAACGTCGAGAAGCTGTGGTCACTTGTTGATGCCGAAACACGCATAAAACTCTCAGCCAACGCCGAGCTTGCCCCAGTCGTTGACACAATTCAACATGTAAGTTTATATTTACCCATATCAGTGCGGTTTCGCTTTGGCATTGATTTTTTTATTTGAAAGGTGCTGATCATCTGCTTTAACATTGTGAATATTCTTAATTTTAGGGATATGGTAAGGTTTTGGGTAAAGGATCAGTCCCAAAGAGACCAATTATTGTAAAGACTAGATTTGTCTCATTCCGTGCTGAGCAAAAGATCAAGAAGGCAGGAGGTGTTGTCGTATTGGCAGCATAATTTTGTTTGTTTAATAAGAGATTTTGACATTACATTATTTTTAGCTAACTAAGTGGTACTATTTGCTTTGTTTAAGTAATAAAGTTGAGAGTTTTTCTATGGTTATTGTGTGCGTTGATTGTGTTGGAAGTCGTTACTCCTCTTTAGGGCTACTTTTTGCGCTAGTGCCGGTGCATCATGTGAAGGGAAAGGAGGAAAATGCTCTAGCCGTGAAGCGTATATTTTCTTGATACACTCAGCGGTGTATTGTAACCCTGTATGGCAAAGTGATATATATATACCTCTTACACACACCCCCTCTCTCAACAGATTGAGGGTTCTTGGATCTGAGACTTGAACAGAAAATCATCCGATTCTTAGTGGGTTTTGTTGCTTTATTACTTGCTGCTTAAGAGAACACTTTTTTCAGCTACAAAAAAAAAAGATAGAAAAAAGAGGGAAAAGGGGGGCGTAATGAGTTAATGTATTAGCGCTTGAGCTTTGACTTTGGAACAAACTTTGATGTTTTAGACTTGTTGGGCTTGGATGGTTTCTTGCCATTGCTCCTCTTTTTCCGGAACTCCTTGATGCTCCGCTCTTTCCTGATCTGCTCGGCTGACTTCAACTCACTTCTTGCATTTGATGCAGAGGCAAAGGCTGGCATGGATGAGCCGGTGTCACGACCACTGTTTTTGGATTTGAGTTTTTTGAGCTGCTTTTCGTAGTTAATATGGTTCTTATCCAGGACTTTGGCTGGGGTGATTTTTGTATGGATAAACTTGCGCTTACCAGGGTTATTTACACTGAATGTAGAGTTTATAGGTTTGGCATACATCGAGCTGGAATCGTTAGTTTCTGAGTCACCAATGCTTGGAATTACGCTCTTCGACTTTTTGAGCCACATATCATATGTACCACTCTTGAACGATGCTGGCAGCTTGAGTCCACTTTCTGAATTTATCAATTTCTTGTTATCAGAACCTACGCCAGTTCCCTGTTTAAATATCTTCTTCTTTGGATCCCACCGCAGTGAGGATTTCTCCAAATGAGCGCGATGGACTTTAGATAGCTCATCAGAAGCCAATGAGAGCTGAGAAGCCTGTGCCATCTCTGCAAACGAAGTTCCTTTGGTCAATTCATATCCTTTATCTGCTTTCGATCCCGATTTGGCATATGGAATGTAATAGTCATCGTCCTTTTCATTGTTACCGTTATAGTTTTTGGCGCTCAGTGATACAAGCGATGCTTGTGTTTGTTCTTTGGATTTAATTTTTTCAACGTTACTTTTCTTGAACTTTCTTACTATGTCACTCGACAAATCACGAGCCTTGTTCTTTTTTGCTGTGACTTCAAAGACTGTTTCCTTTGCCTTGTACTTTGAAATAGATTTTATCATATCTAACCGTGCGCTTTCCAATTCGTCAGAACCAGTTTCATGCGACAGCAATGGGTGTGGATCCTTGAACCCTTCCGTATTGCTAAGGATCTTTGCTCGCTTGTACGACTCCGGGCTCGCTGACTGTTTGGATTTAGTGTATTGTTTGAGCGAGTTAACGGATACCTTCTTGAGCGATGCTAGTGTAGAGCTTTCATTCAGGGCCTTGGCAAGAAATTCGCTTTCAGTAGAGATGTATTCGGCTGGTAACTGTCCCAAAACCAGGTCTGTGGCATAATTATACTCGGTTTTGGAGTTACCAACAACAAGTGGTCTGTCTAAAAACAGCTGAAGGTCTAGTAAATACGGGAGCTCCTGTGGACTTACCAATGAGTATGCCCAGCCGCGTTTTCCAGCTCTTGCAACTCTTCCAACTCTATGTATAAACACCTTGCTACTATCTACAAAGTTGCAATTAATTACATATTCAAGAATTGGTATATCCAACCCTCTAGCCGCGACATCTGTAACAATCAGAACCTGAGTTGATTTCTTTACAAAGCTATGCATCTGCTGTTGTCTGGCTACTTGATCCAACGATCCATAAATATATGAGCATCTATAGTTGGCTCTTGTTAACAACTCGTATGTATACTCAACATCGTGTTTTGTTGCCACAAAAACCATCGTTTGGCTGCCTGGTTTTTCTCTAGCTATTTTCCCCAGGAGGTACATCAACGATGCCTCTTTGTCATTGCTGGTAACCATAAAAAACGACATTTCCAAGTTTTCGCTCATTTTAAGTTCCGCATCCAATCGAATAAGGCTTGGTTCATCTAGCCCAGCCTTTGCAAATTCCACCAAAGAACTTGGCATTGTTGCTGAAAACATAAGCGTTTGCCTGTTTTTCGGCAATCGGTATAGCAGTTCGTGCATTTGGAGAGCAAATCCCATCTCAAACAATCTATCAGCTTCATCGAATACCACATACTCCACCATATCAAACTTCAAATTCATTTCCACCGCCAAATGCAACAAACGTCCCGGTGTTGCTATCACTACATCTGGATTTCCAACCGCAAGCTGGCCGAATTGGCTTTCAATTGAATCTCCTCCCACCAACACGGCGGATCTAAGATCAGTAAATTTCGCAAAAATACTAAACTCTTTCTGTATCTGCAAAGCCAACTCTCTGTTTGGTGCTATGATTAATCCTCTGATTCCTACTTGTACACTGTGTGTTTTGAGTCTATCTATCAACGGGATTATAAAGGAAGCAGTTTTTCCGGAACCTGTCCTTGCCATACCCACTACATCCTGTCCCTCCAGTATCATAGGTATTGTTTTTCGCTGAATCGGTGTAGGAACCTTGTACCCCTTGTGTTTTATCGCTTTGAATACTGATTCGCTCAAATCCATGTTCTGAAATCCACCAGAACCCTTTTTATTTTTACTCTTTTTTATAAAATCCTCTTCCTCCTCACTCTCCTCTTCTGCGTCACTATCCACATCCTTGGTAAAATCTATCACCTTTCTAGCATGCTGAGTTTTCTGTGTACTCTGCTTTACCTTGACCAAATTACCACGCTTTGGCTTTGTGAGTTCACGTGGATTACCCGCTGGCACCAAAAAGCTGGTTATATCTATACCCTCCTCCTCGCTATTATTTCCGCTCATTTCCCTTTGTCTTTGATGGTCCTTATGCTTTGCCAAGAGAAACAACTATTGCCTGGAAATAGAATCAAATCAAGGTTTTTTTTTAATTACAATTCTAGTATTTGACCTTTATTCTCGTGGATATTGTAAAAAAAAAATTTTTTTTTTTCGTGTGACATTTGGGAAGGTTAGATGCTCTCAAGTAAACACAGAACTATTGGCTGATTCATAGTGTCTGGAATCACTTATCTAAACCTAACAACTGCCCAGATTTGTTTTCAGATTTTTACATAACGCCATTTGATTTATTTTTGCATTTAAGAACCCAAAATTCTTTCGTTTTCGAAAACGTCAACTCCATCATTATACACAATCGGCAATTCATAATAGCTATACTACTCGGATAGAGCAAAATACGATAAAAATGGGCGCAGCAACACAAATTCTAAGGCTCGGAGCAGAGATGGTTTTGTTTTCGGGTGCGCTTGCTGGAATAAAGCGGAGTACAGGATATTCAGTCAATACCCAGAAAATCATCTCAGATGATGGCATGCGAAAATATCTCGACAATTATCTTGATTTTGGAGAGAAAACTTTCGACTACGCCGTAGATAAAATTAAGAAATGCCCCGACTACTTTGTTAAAAAATAAACTAAAGAACAACACATACACACACACACACCCTGTTTACCCAACCCTACATGAGGGAAAGTGTGGTACTTTACAACTCAAGGCCGATTGCATTAACAAATCGGTGAGTGCGGTTGTGAATATTTGCTAATTGGGGACATATCTATTAACATTTTTATAATTAATAGACTTTTTTTAGTATTGGTTTCTTCAGTATACTCTGCTGACTATTGCTGTTCTACTTGTTTTAGTAATTTTTTTTATAGCATAAATAAACATACACCCTAAATTCCTGACATTACCCAACTTGCATTCAGATCATAATGCAAGTTGAGTGTTGAATTGGATATTTTATTTGCTAGTGTATGTGCACTTCAAGGTTAATACTATCCTCTTTGCACTGATTACGCCCTTACTAAATAGGCAACTAGCCCTTTATTTTCATTGATAACTGTATTTTAACAAACATGTGTGAGCACTGACAAGGTTGTTATCCGTTTACAATTTATCTAATTTCGTTTCCTCATAAATAGACGGGTAAAAATTCTAGGAAAAAATATTACAGAATAAAGCAATCTAAAGGTTCCTAGAAAATGTATCTATATACCTGCGAGCGGAGAGTGACTCAGAGCCATTTTGCTTAGTTATGGTCTCTAGGAGCTGAAGCTCACCCGTCTCAACTTTCCACAACAACCCATGAATTGCCTTTAACTTATTCTTCTCGAGCGCATCATGAACATATGGAAGCTGCCTTATTTCATTCATCACCCTAACTACATTAAGCTTGCTAACCAGTTCCACTCTTACTGTCTCGTTTCTTCTTCTTATAGCACCTAGATAGAATAGTCATAAGAACGATTTGGTTAAAATGCGGTTAGAATTTCCGGTAGTTAACATATAAAAAAAGGATATAAACACGCCAAATATATAAACCTTACGATCAATCAGCCATTTATTTTCGTCATACATCTGCTTAACGGGGTTTAGGTATGACTCTAATGGAATATCCAAATCTTCATTTGTTACCACTGCCTGAATACCTCCGCATTGTGTGTGTCCTATGATTGTACATGTATACATATATATTTTTTTATTTTGGAATGATGTGATCTAGTATTTTCAAAACCCAATCAAATTGCAGGTATATATAGTGTACAGCACTACGTATGTGATGAGCGTGCATTACCTGAAACAATAAGCTCTTCAACCTCTAAATACTGGACAGCATACTGAATTGCAGACGTTATACTTTCGTCTCTGTGGTTAACTTGATTGGCAACATTCTTGAGCGAAAAAAGATAACCCATTTCTATTTGTATAGTGTTATACCTATCAATTGCCGATCTTGGGTGAGGGAAGTTAGAGTCTATATCAATTATATTCTTTCAAACTACGCCCTTTGGATATATTATCACATTTACTGTCATTACCTTTTCCTGCTACCTCGTTTGGAATAAACCTAGAGTCTGAGCAACCTATTTTAATCAGCTGAACATTCTTTAGATAAATTCAACACTCAAATAACACAGCTTGTGATTTGTAAAAAGATTAACACGCACTTATGAACATAACTTTTGGAGCATGCTCTTTACTCATTGCAGAAAAAAAAGTGTCATTCTCTCTTTGAACCATTTCTACCCACTTTCGGTTGTTATCAAGGATTTTATCTAGATGAGTATTAGAAGCACCAGTATCCACACGCTCAGATAAGCTACTGGCTGCTACCACTAAAACAAAGATAAATGATATTATAACTAGCATAATCAATATATGATCTTGACACTTTTGGCTCACCAAGACTGAAAATACAAAATAGATAAGCGATCGACTTTATATGCTAAACTATTTTATCTAGTGCGTGTATATACAACGTTTGTGTGATTAAAAAGTCGAAAAAACCCCTAGTTCGGTGTTATTGTACGTATCTGTATTATGGCTATTTTAATCTCTAATATTTGTTTGGACTACAAGTTGTACATAGATTGTTATTAATATTCGGTAATGGCGACTTTGGTATACACGCTGCCAAGTGCTTTTTATATGAATTGAGCTGACTTTCAAAGGTTGTATTAAGCACATTTTTTAATTCAATGCGCTGCAATATCTTAGAGTTGGACAAAGACATTTTTTGATAATAATTGACGCTATAAACAGCAAGCAATCCATACAAAGCCACTTGTGGCACATACACATGTAAACAAGTAGATGAAAAAAAATAAAAACAGTACACCACGCACACACATCAAGTTAACGCCGACTACTTTACGTTTATTTGACCATCTAGGTTCAGGTTTTTTTTTATAAGTTGTACTTCACTTTAACATCGTATCATATCTGCTCAGTGGTACTTATTTGGAGGCTACGTGCTCTTCACATTTTCTTATGATAGAGTATTTGATGTACTAATACTATGATATAAATCTGTGGAAAACGCTATGTTTGCCGATCATTTAGTCTTTCTGAGTGTTTTATACTGTGCTAATAGAAGCAAACGCTTCAGGCAGATGATGGCGTATTTAGACAACAAACAAACTTGTGTTATGTCTTGTGACCAAGGAATCCCCGTTTTTGTGGTTTTTTTATCGCAGTTTGAGGTTACTGTATATCAGTGCTGATATATTTGAGTATATACTCGTTGCATTTACACTTTGTCAGTTTGTTTGTTTTTTTTTAAAAAAAAAAAGCTGATAAGCATTGGGAATACGTAAAAATATATAATCATCAAAACAAGGTCAAACACGTTTATATTCCTTCTAAGAGGGAGAAAGGCTTTGGGTGGTGCAAAACTGATTTGGTTTCATATACACTACTGTACTAGTAACCTTGGCAACGTTGCTACTTCGCCCATGAAAAATATTTGCACCCGCCTTGATTATTTTTCCTTTTGGAAAGTGGGGCGGGGCGGGGGGCGCAAATTATTTGGCATGATCTCAAATTCAACGCAAAAGCTCGTGTTGGTATTGATTATTCATATTTTTTTATGCAAGAGCTGCTCCCTAAATATCACCTAAACGTGTGAGAATAATTTATGAGAAGAGGAGAGGGAAAATGAGAAACTATTAGCAACAAAGAAAACCACATTTGCCTAAAATAAACCACAAAAAAGGCACAGATGTGGGTGTGGATGGTGTAACCATTTTATTATATACAATTGTAGTAGCACATAATGATAATTTGCATATAATTAATATTTAACCAAACATAGAATAGAAAAGAAGACGTAAATGAATCTAGTTGTTTTTTGATAGGAATCGTTTGAAATATTCATAAGTAAGCCAGCTGATACCAGTCCCAGGCATGACATAGACAACTCTAGGTATAACACCTCTAAATAACCCCTTAACTCCATAAGTCGAGACAATGATTTTGATGGGTTTGATGATTCCACTAACATTTTTAATAGATGAATCGTGGCTGGCTCCTCGAGTTTGTAGTAAGGTCTTTGCACAGTCAACAGGGTTGGTT
Source organism: Zancudomyces culisetae (assembly GCA_001969505.1). Classification (NCBI taxonomy): domain Eukaryota; kingdom Fungi; phylum Kickxellomycota; class Harpellomycetes; order Harpellales; family Legeriomycetaceae; genus Zancudomyces; species Zancudomyces culisetae. Next base: position 16,633 of record LSSK01000144.1, on the reverse strand, counting down.
ATTGCAGCAGCTACTCCGCCTGATAAAGCCCCGGCAGTAACATGGGTAAATGGTGAGTATTTATTGTCTGGATTCATCGATTTTTTAAAGACATCATATAATCCAAAATGTATTGTTTGGAATGGAAGAGTCATGAGTAGAGTTGTAGGATAAGATACGTAAAATGCTCTTATTCCCTCCTTTTGTAGTATACTGACACCACACTTAAAGACAGTTTTATATTTTTGCCCGTATGCCTGCATTCGTTGTTTAACCACTAAAATATTCACATATTACGATAGCTTTAGATATGTTTTTAATTATAAAGAACATAGAATTGTAAAGCATTATAAATAATTACCATCAAAGGGATTCATCACAAAATCGCTCACAATTGTTCCAATACCTCCAGCAAGTCCTAAAAAAGTAATATATAAATATTAACATACAGATATATATATAATTGAAACAAAAATACCACCCCCCCCGCTAAAATGTGTAATTTTCTACTTGCCTGCAGCAATAGGTTTCATTTTGCTGTCATCAGAACCACCCAACATGGTTTTAGCCTTTTCGTATGATGCAAAATAGAGTGCATGTGCTGGTCCTGCACCAATACAGACTGAAGCCACGCCGCGCCACAAAGCCTTGAATCCCTCTGTAGTGCTGATTAGTTTGATTGAATTGATCACTCCATCATAGATGACCATCGATTGACCCTTTGAAACGATTTGCATCCTAGTCTAGAAGCAGTAAAGGGGTAAAAAATATTGTTATACAAGCCAATTCAAGTTAAAAGTAAGATCCCCTCCCCCCTTGGAAGGGTTATTTATCAGAATGGCATGCTCTTACCTTTATACTGTCAAAAGGATATACTATAGTATGCTCCATTATTCCTGCGGCAGCACCTGCTGCGAGATGCATATACATTGGTTCATTCTCTGACAGCTCTTCATAATCAATATCGTTTGAAATTGTCATTTTGAAAAATAAAATTACGGGATTTCTATATACTATTAGTTGTGATTAATTCGTTTATTGCTGCACTACTCGCTTCCAAAGTACGATTTCGTTGTCTTGGTTTTCAACGAATAAAAAAGAATTAGTAAAAGAACAAGCGGATATTCTATCAAGATATAAAGATTTTCTATCCCTGTACAAGTCAAAGTGATTGAGTTTTCAATGTTTTAATTTGTTATTAATTATCGAATATACGATTTTTTTTTAGCGGGTTTAAAAAAAAAGGAGGTGCTCCTCTTGGCTAAAAACGATAGTGGATTTGATCACGGTTCAGGACTTTTTCATGCTTTAATATCGCATTGTTGTATACTTTTGCAGAAAAGCAAGGGGGGAAAATTTTTTTTATTCGTTCGCTGTGTTGGTATTCATAAACCTCGTGCCAAAACCACTAGCTCTTTGTAATCACAAATTATCTGCTTATTAATTACATTGTCGAAATCAGATTAGCTCTTTGATAGCCAATTGGCTGATAAACCAGTGGTGAGGTAAACAGAAAAAAAACCAAAAAAAAAAGACTGTATTAGTGACGAATTATACTACTCAGTTTTGGGAACTCCAAAGCCAAAAAAAAAGATAGCCGAGGACAAAACAGTTAACCCTCCATTCCTCCCCCTCATGCTCACGTTAACTCGAGTACACAATACTTTCTTCAATACTGTTTCACGCCAAATTAAAGCGGTCAGCTTGTGTTGCTAAACCCCAATGAATTGGGAGATGAACGCCGTCTGATAAAAATTTTAGCTTTTTTGGAAAATAGAGTAATACACCTGCAATAAAAATATCTTGGTGAGATTGTTCACAGCCATGGGGTGCATTTCGGCGAATATGTTTGGTATACACATTGATTTTCAAAAGATGGAAATTAATAATAAAACAAAACTGTATGTCGTTATTAGTGGCATTCCGGTTTTTTCTGGCATTATTCTTTACCTTCGTGCTTGGCTACAGTATATTCTGGTCTTTTCAATATTTTTTGATCAAAATAGAATGCAAAAGGAAACATTTCTGTATCAAAAGTTGGAATGTGAAAAAAACACAACGCTTTTCATGTCACTGTTCAATTTCCTGTGAGTGGAAGGGAAAGGGGGGAGGGAGGTGTTGCTACATACCACAAAACACCTTTTTCATGCAACTATGTACGCAATACAGTAAAAATGGGAATCTATTTACATGGCATCACTTAGGCTATTTAATGATAGTGGTGGGTACGATACTAAATATTAAGACCACTTCGATGGAGCACTTATCTCCACACATAGTTACTACTGAGAAAAATCGGCAAAAGTTAAAACATCGGTGAGAGCCGTAGTGTTTACAAAATACTGCATACTATCTTGGGCCCCTAGTTTGGCTCTATAAAATGTACTATGAAGCGGGCTATGGGAAATATCTATGAATATGCGATCTGTGGCGGAAAGTGTTGTTTATGAGGTTCAGGTACCTGGAGCCGTTATTTTACTTTTGCCAATGCAACCAACATTTGCGACTGATTTTTAAATAAAGTACGCAAAAAAAAAATTTTTTTTTTCAATGGCAAATATATTTTTTTAATACTGGCAAAAATATCGCACAGCTTTAAGCAGGTTGTAATGGATTTGGATATTGGCTGGGGGTAATATCCCAATGAAACTGGAGTAGCCGGAATCAATTAGATGAAAAAATAGTAATAATTGGATAAAATGGAGTCTAATCCACAATCATGAAATAAAAGCAGAAACCGGTCGAATTGCTAGTAATCAAAACCTTCCCCCAAAATATGGTAATTAGGTGTATATAGCTAACTTGAAAAATTCAACTGAAGGTATTTCAAAAGACAAAACTTGGGCTAACAAGTAGAATTCAACGGTTAAACAAAATAAACAAAATCATGGTGACAGCGAGTAAATGTTCTAGAGAGGGATGTGGCATCGAGCAGGTAAAGCTGAAATGCCCAATATGTTTGAAGAATGGTATGGATTCTTTTTATTGCTCACAAGAGTGCTTTAAATTGGACTGGGGTGTTCACAAAGCAAAACACGCCGCAGCAAACACAGGTAAGTTAAAGCACAGTATTATTTACATTTTATTTTTGATTGAAGCTAAAATGAACCGCATTTCCAACTTTGAGTAACACAAGGATTTCATTTTTTTTTAGTCGCTGAATACGATCCATTTCCAAGATTTAAATACACCGGAGGATTAAGGGCTATATACCCATTATCAGCAAGAAGAAAAGTGCCAGAACACATTCGACCTCCAGATTATCATCTAACAGGTAAGTTATTTTTATACTTGCGGGTTTCTTTGTTATTAGAAAAATCGAAGAGGGAGAAAAAAGGCTCACATCCAGCGAATAGTGGAGGTATTGTGCAGTTAGTAAAAGAAAATGAACAATAATTAGGTGTAGCTGTGTCGGAGGAAAAGGCAAGCAGAAGTATTATCAAAGTACTCAACAAGGCAGAGATTGAGGGAATGAGAAAAGTTTGTAGAGTAAGTTTTTATATCAACATATTTTATAAATGAATTTAATACACATACCAGAGTAGAAGGTGATGGGTAAAAATGAGAGGAAAAAAGTGACTAATACAAACTACTTTTGGGTGTGTGTGCGGTAAATAGCTTGCTAGAGAAGTTTTGGACATAGCAGCAAGAGCCATAAAGCCAGGGATAACTACAGACGAGATCGATGAAATTGTACACAATGCATGTATCGAACGAAACAGCTATCCATCACCACTTAATTACTATAACTTTCCAAAATCGGTTTGTACATCAGTAAATGAAGTTATATGTCACGGAATACCCGACAGAAGAAAGTTGGTGGATGGTGATATTGTAAATATTGATGTTACGCTATATCATAATGGATTCCATGGAGATTTGAACGAAACATATGTTGTCGGTGGCAACGTTGATAAAAAGGGAAAGAGATTGATTAATGTTACTAGAGAGTGTATGATGAAAGCCATTGAAACAGGTATGTGAATTATTCTACTCTATTCTATTTTATATATTTTTCATTTATTTGGTCTATACTTAAAACTTGGGAAAGCAATAAAGAACAAAGAAAGAAAAGTGAGATATGGGGGGGGTAAAAATGGAAAATAGTTGTATTTATATTTATACTTGATGTTTTTCCTTTGAATAGTCAAACCTGGGGCTTTATACAGAGATTTGGGAAACACTATCGAGAAACATGCCACCCAACATGGATTTTCAGTTGTTAGAACATATACAGGACATGGTATCCACAGGTAATCCATTACAATATTACAAGATTTATATTAACATACCCGTTTTCTCACTATTAATTTTCAAATATCAAGGAAAGAAAAAAATAAAGAAAAAACTAACATATCACTTTTTTTACACGAAAAATTCCAAAACAAAAAAATACAAGATTATTCCATTGCCCACCAAATGTTCCACACTATGCGAGTAAGTACATCAGATAGGCTATATAACGTCGTATTAAATAGACTAAATGGAAAAGTTATGATTTTTAGTACTAACTTTGCGACCAAACTATAAAATGAAAAAAATAAACAAACAAATAATTAATAGAAAACAAGACTGCTGGAATCATGAAGGCAGGACACGTATTTACCATTGAACCAATGATCAACGAGGGGACTCATAATGATGTTACATGGCCTGACCAGTGGACATCGGCTACACGTGATGGAAAGCGAAGTGCACAATTTGAGCATACTGTTTTGGTTACAGAGACAGGATACGAGATATTGTAAGATTATTTTGTATTTATTTATTTAGTTAGTTAGTTACTCTATATTCCTGTGCAGTGCTAAATGTGGTAAATGGTAATTGTTATAGGACGGCAAGACTTGAGGACTCACCACA
>LSSK01000144.1:0-11102 GCA_001969505.1 Zancudomyces culisetae | reverse complement strand
TCTTTTACTACTTTTATTATTTGATGTTGGAATATTGCAAAAAGTAAACTGGCACTGAAAAAGTTCAAATTTAAGTGGGAAAAAAAAAATATATATATATAAAGATATTTGATTATGGATGAAATCAAAGTCGAAAACTTCAAACCTCAAACCTCAAACCTCAAAACCCAATTCATTTTGTAGTAATTTGGAGTGTGAATATGAAAAATTCAGATAAAACATTAATTTAATAATCTACAAATGGAAAACGACAGGTTAATTTCCAAGTAAATATACAAGGATGAATATTAAATAACTAAACAGTTCTTCGAAACCTATAACCAAAAATACCTATACAGTATCAAAAAGATAATTTTGCTCCAATGAGTGACAAACAACAACAACAACAACAACAACAAACCATTGATACTGTTGAAAAACAGCAACTAGTACAAGAAATACAAGAAATACAGCAGCAACAGCAACACCAACAGCAAGAACCCTTAGAACCATTCCTGGACGATAAGAATGACAAAAATGATAATACACAGGTACAACCAACAACAATACCGAAACACAACGAGATTAAACAAGTAAATGTAAATTTAAATGAACACAACAGTGCTAGCACGGATTTGGGCACACAATCCGAAAAACAGGGGAATGTGATTAATACACAACAAGAAAATGAGGCAGCTTTAGAAAATACCCAAAAGGTAGAAAAAGATACAGCAGTGAATAACAGTTTGGAGAAAGAGTGGGAAGAACACCAACACCAACACCAAGAGCAACACCAAGAGCAAGAGCAAGAGTCTACGGGTGAAAATAATGTACTTGAAAACAATGAAAAAAGCGGTGCTATCAATAAATTGTATCTAGAGTATTCATATGCGGGACAGGCGGAGATTATCAGAGCTAATCAAAAGGACACACAATACTCACAGATTTTGTTTAAAAAAATATATGACTGTATACTGGATTTTAATACGGGCAGTGGTAGTGGTGGTGGTGGTGGTAGTGGTGGATTACAAGGAAGTAGAAGAAGAATGGGAATGGGAATGGGAATTGGTGGGATAAACAGTTGGATTAGAATGGTTATTACTAGTCCAAAACATACACGAATTCTACATGAATTTACAAATATATTATATAATATATTGACGATAGGAGTGTTGAAAAAATTGGATAAGAGTAGTGGGATTGGTGATATTGGAGGGCAGCAGCAAACATTAGGCGAAGAGTATTGTGGGATTATGAAGATATCAACTAGTACAAAGACGTACCCAAGTATGTTGAAGTTGTTGGTGGATTGTAGTATTATCCATATACTGAAAATTATGGTATTGGTAATTGGAAAGCAATCGAATTCGAATTCAAATTCAAATTCTAGTTCAAGCTTTAATTCGGGGACAGCAATAAGAACTTTTAGTAAAACAAGTGATAATAATAATGATAATAATGGTGGTGGTGATAAAAGGACAAGAAGACTAGTAAATGTTACAACGCGAATAGTAGATACGATTAGGTATTTGATAACCAAATATAATGTGGTGCAGGTACTACAAGTTGTGGAGAGGATGAATACATGTAGTTTCTACTTTTTCGGAAAGTATTACGAAATGGTCAAGCGGATATTAGGAATTCGGTACATATTATTGCGAAAGGCAAACAGTGATAATGGAGATGGGAATACTAATGGTAGTGAATATGAAGTAGGAGCAGATGGAAAAGTGGTGGATTATATAAAGAGTCATCAATCTAGTGGGTATGAAATTCTGGGATTAATGATACTGGTACAATTGATAGTCGAAGGGGTTAGAACAACGTATAATAATTATAACCTAAAGGATAAGAGTGATAGTGAAATGGAAAATGTAAAGCTTGGCGATGATGGTTACAAATACAAAAACGAGAACAAGAACAAGAACAAGAATCAGGATAATTATGACGATAAGAATAAGAATCAGGAGGCAGAGGAAGAAGAGGCAGAGAGGGAGGAACAAATGAGAAAAGTATTGACGATTAGTCAAAAAACATGTAATTTGTGTTTGGAAAATATGAAGCATCCAAGTGTACTAACCAGCTGTGGACACATGTTTTGTTGGAACTGTGTATTTGAATGGATCAATGTACAAGGTCATAATGACTGTCCGTTATGTAGACAACCAGTACCACGAACTAGTAGTATTGTACCAATTTATGGATATTAAGATTTATATATTTTACTAGTCTTAGTAATTACTAGTTTCTACTAGTTTTATTTAGATTAAAATCAAAAGACAAAATTTAAATTAAAATTAAAATTTAAAGATAAAGTTTAAAGAAAAAGAAAAAGAAAAAAGATCATGAACTTTCAGCAACCAAAGTAATGATCATACAGTATAGGAAATAAAAGAATAGCAACAAGTAAAAACCAACTTTAATAAAGTTTTCACGTTTATGTTTGGATAGAGTACGGAAGACTTCAGTAGCATCATAGAAATGGCGTTTGTTTGCAACTCTATAATATTACGGGGGGGGGTGTATTCAATTTAATCAATCAATAAACAAACAAATAAATAAATAAAAGGGAAGAAAAAAGGGAAGAAAAAAGGGAAGAAAAAAGAAAAGAAAAAAGGGGGGGAGGGGAGGGACTTACTTTATAACGTTATATACCACTAGTGGTAAATTAAGGAAGAAGGTCAACCATTGTCCAACAAGCAAGAACATTAGAGTCATAATTGCATGGGTAAAGATTTCGGGCAAGACGTACTACAATTATGAATTATAACATCGAGTTAAAAGTTTTGAACATATTTATAAAAAGTGAAAGAAAGATAGAGCTTGTTATTTACCAAATTCAATGTATTTGCCAAATCAATAGGGTTGATATAGTCACATTCTAGATCGGTCAACATGATTACCTATGTTTACATTTTTTTTCAAGATTAAAAGAATTAGAATAATTTACATTAGTAAAATGTGAATTGAAAAGAATAAGAATAATAATAATATAATAACTATAATTATAAAAAGAGAGACTTACAAAGTATACTGATCCGAATAACAAGATGGAGGCAATAATCAAGCCCAAAATATACGCAAGAGCAGTTAGACCCATTCTTTTTTATTTTTCCTACTTTCCTTCTTTTTTTTCTTTCTTTATAAATGTATATATAATATAGATTTAAATATATATTCTAGTTGTAAATTTTTTTTTCTTTTGAAGGTGATTTATTTTCTAGTAATTTATTATATACATTTACTATAATTTTTTATTTTTTTTTTACAGCTCTTTTTACCTTATTTTGTTAACCGCTTTTACTTTACCAAACAAAATTTAAAACGAAATCAAATAACATAAAAAGAAAGGTTATTAAAGTAAATAAACGATTTTTTTTTTCACCTGTTTGTTTTGTAACGTTGGCTTGTGATACGGAATTGTGGATTATAGGTCGGTCGATTATTAATTACAATTTCACATTTTAATTTTGTTTTTTATTTAATTGCCTTTTTTTTTTAGTCATTTTGACCTTAAAACTCAAAAAATTCTATATCTTTGGAATAACGCTCTAATTCCTCCCAATTTCCTCGTCCTCACCTATCTTTATGATCATCAACTGGGTGATTCATACCATCATCAATGAAAAATAATAGTCATGCAAACAAAAATAAAACTAGACAGCTTTTATTTCTTGTACATAGTAGAAAAAGGAAAAGAATAGTAATGGGAAATGACTGCCCAAGTTTAAAAAAAAAAAGAGAATAATAATAATAATAATAATCATAATAAAAAAAGGATAATGCACGAGAGGGAAAAAAAATAACAATAAAAGAGAGAGAGAGAAAGAGAAAGAAAGAAAGAAATCTAAAGATGTAATCATGATGAAGAGGGGGCAGAAGAAGAAGAGATATAAGTGGCAGGGAAGACACCTTGTTCAAGAGGTAGATCAGGACCATGATCAACTATACCCATCCACCAAATTTCATCAGATTTGTCAATAACAAAGATACGTTCACCAGCCTTGAAACCAAGCTCGCCAGCTTCTCTAGAGTTAAAAGTGAATTTTGCATAGTAAACGGGATAAGATTTGAGAGAATCGCGAATAGGATAATTGAGTTTGTAGTTTGAAGATTTGCTGGTTAAAGAGGAAGAGTTGTTGGTTTCAGGAGATTTGGAAGAAGCAGCAGCAGCAGCAGCAATGGTAGTAGGGGGAGGTGGAGAGGTGGAAGCAGCAAGAACAGAAGCTACCGGAGGAGTGAAGAGGTGACTGGTGGAGGTATCAGAAGTATTAGAGGATCTAAAGTTGGAGCTAGTGAAGGTAGAGTGGCGGGAACGCTTGGGATCATGATGAGAAGAGGTGGAAGAAGAGGTGATGATTAAATCAGAAGAAGCAGAAGAGTCGGAACGGAGACGAGAGGCGTTAGAGAAAGAAGATTGAGGAGATTGAGAGAGATCGAGGCCGAGATCATTAGTGGGGTCAGTATGATTACTGTGAGTATCAAGGCGGTGAAGAGGATGAGAAAGATTTCTTAGAGAATGAGATGAAGTATTTGCAGAGGAACGAGAAGCGGCAGTAGCAATAGCAGCAGCGGTAGCAGCAGCAGCACCAGCACCAGCAGAGGTAGCAAGATGAGGGTGAGAGTGAGAGTGATTATTGGAGAGAGAAGAGGTAGATAAAGAAGGATTTTGAGAGAGAAGAGGATGAGCATGGGCATGAGCTTCAAGACTGCTTTTAGTGGTGATGGGGTTATAGTTGAAATAAGGATTCTTTTCAGGGTTCTGTGCAGAGGATTTGGAGAGAAGAGCAGAATGTTTGTTTTTGTAGTAGATGTACAACAAACCAGCCAAAACAATCAAGAAGACCAGGAAAAGAGAAATGGCAAAGGAAATCAAAATAATCCAATGCAGAGCAAGACGGTTGCGTTCTTTGATTTTGACTGCAGAAGCAGGCAGAGAAAGAGCATTTAGAGAAGCCAAGCCACCTTGAGAGTCGAATGCATTCAGGAACGGAAGCCAGGCGCCCTGGTCAGGATCGTAGACAGCACACGATGTCGAAGCAGGGAGAAGAATAGAACCAACTGCAGCAACAACATACTGAACCGAAGAATTGGATGGCAAAATGGAAACAGACGTCAGCTTGGAGTTTGGAGAAAAGCTGGGGAGTGCCAAAAAGCCAAAAGACGAAGAGTATGAATAGACATAAGGCTGGGAAGAGTTGGAAGATGTGCCAGCAAAGACTAGGGACGAGTCTGGAGCCTGGGCAATGGTAGACACAGGGCCAGGGAGTGAAGAAGCAGATGTGATGTTTGACCTTGCAGCCGAGGAAGAGCGAAGATAGCTGAATGTATCCGTAGCAAAATCATAAACAACAGCGGCATTCGGAAAGTCTCCACCAATAACCAGATTGTCATTATCAAACGAAAGAGCATTGACAGGCCCGCCAATTCCATCTTTACCCGACAATGGAGACCAACGCTCATCGTTAACATCCCACATACACACATATTTGCAATCCAGACTTCCTGCATACAAAAACGTTCCTCCAACCAAAACCTTACCAGTATTTGGCTTCACTACAATGGTATTAACCTGTGCTGCTCCTTTGTCTGCTCCATATAGTCTTGGCGGTTGCTTCGTAAATCCTCCTTCCTTCATGTTGTAAACAACCAGTCCCGGAAAACTCGCTGTTGAAACTCCTCCTGCAAACACAAACGACCCTGCTCCTGTTAGCGCCAACACCTTTCCTGACACTCCACTGCCCAATCCTACAAACTCCTCATTCCGCTGCATAGCTAGATTCTTGGCTCCATCGTTCGTTTCAAACATTCCTCCTACCACCAAATTGTATGCTCCATTTCCTTCATCATACAACGTCGATGCACTAACATCCACCTGTCCGTTGCTTCCTGGAAGAAGCCCTCCCCCAAATCGGGTCGCTGGAACTGCTGCCAAATCACTACCCAAATACCCTACACTCGGTGCCTGGAATCGTGATACTCCGTTAAATGCCCCTCCCACAAGCGTTGTTGATCCATTGTAACTGGCAAACGATACATCCCCGCTCATCAACGGCGCCCATGTCCACAAACTACTTGTTAAATTCAGCATGGCCGCATTCGGTGATGAATACGCTTTAGATCCTATCAGTGCATTTGAAAACTTTCCTCCAACAAACAACCCTTCCGTCTCCGGCGTAACTTTGGTTTCTGGAATCGTATACCCTGCCAACGCCGTCACTGGTCCGTCTACTCCACCATTAACTGCCTCGTATTTGCCAAATCCGTCGTCCGATGGCACTATCTTCATCACATTCCGACTATTAATCATCTTATCACTAGTTCCAGAAAACACCCCTCCTACATATATCACGTCCTTAACGTTTGTCAATGCATACACCTCTCCCGCTGGTCCTCCATTCGGCCCCGGTGAGAATGTTCCTGATCGATACATCGCTAAATTGTTATATGTCCCGGGAATCTCTCCTCCAAAGAACGTATCACTTCCTCGGTTCACTATCGCAGATACCGTCGTCCCATTAGGCAGTGCCGACGACAACCGTCCAAATAACGGCTTGCTCAAATAGTCATCTGATTGTACATCTCGTCGAACCGCGAACACTCCGTTCATCCCACTAATCGACTGTCTTCGTACAAACACTGTCCGCAAAAACTGCAGGTTTACATCTTTTTGATTCACCGATGCAAGTTCTACCCTAACTGATGGCATGAATGACGTTGTTGAATGTGGAACATATCCACTATATATCAGAAATGACGTTGTCTTCAACACATTCTGATCTATCTCCATACTCACTCTCGCATCTGCTCCCGCTCCTGCTGTAAGTGTCACTCGACTCACCGCTCGCTTCAAACAATCCCCTGTGCTTGTACACCCTGGGATATCTACATAAACATCATAATATCCGTCTTGTGACACCACATTGTACGTCGTAATACTACTACTATTACTTGAGCCTGCTGAAATCGGTGAAAAAACTGCCCCTATATTCACCGAATCTTCTCCTGCTGTCAACTGCTGCGACTGTTGATACCACTGGCCTGTATAACTCACTCTACTCTTCGTCGCTGGTGCTGAACACGCTGGAAAATTAAATTGATCGTTTCCATACACTATACTGTCTCGTTGAAACACCTGTACCTCTGCAAACCCTCCTCCATCGCCATACCAATCCACTATGTTGATTATTATCCCCCCTAGCTCTTGTGGTGTTGCAAACGCATACTCCTGCCACTCGTCTCCTGCCTCATCCATAAAACACTTTTGCGTGCACATCTCCGCCAGCCCTGTCACATTACTCACCCGAATCATCGTCAGCGCAACATTATCCGCTGCCCGTTCAACCCGAATGTTTTCTGTCCCTCGACCTTGATATCCAGCATTTCTAATTCGAAGTAGTGTTGGTGTTGTCGGCCCTGGAAAATCTATCCGTAAATATCCTGGAAGCTTATCTCGAAGCAACCACGGATTCTTATTCGTTCCTGAACTGCACACTACATTCTCCGGATCTGCAAACTGCGGAAACAGATTGTTATTCCCTCCCGTCAGTGTCGCCTCCTTCAAGTTAATTGGCTGTCCATCTAAATCACTATAATCCGCTCCGTCCAGTGTGCTGTTAAAACTCCCTCCTGCATATATCAGCCGATTGTCTGGACTCACCCCTAATGCAAACACTCGTCCATCAAGGCCTCTCCATGGGCTCTCTATCCACCCCCGCGATGTAACATTGTACCCTATCAGCCCCCCTGTAGACTTGTTGATTGTAGAAATCTGTGCCTCACTACTCCCAACTGGTGCTGTAAAGTTTCCTCCTACCCACACTATTTTATATTCGCTGTCACAGTACATCGCATTCACTGCTCCATTCAGCCCACCTGCCATCAAATCTACCACTTTTGGTTCACGTCCCCCCATTTCCGCTATCCCTACTACGTTTGATGCATTTCTCTGTCCTACATTATCAAAGGCTCCTCCTGTGTACAATACATTTGTTCCTTGAACATTCATTATACATCCTGAACTAAATCTTCCTGTTATATTCAGCTGTTCACCTATTACCGCAATTGAATCCTTTGAAAACTCCACTGCCTTTGCAAACGGTTCTCCCGACGATTCTCCTACTCCTCCGTTTTCTGGCCCAACTCCTGCCCCTGACACTCCCATAAAATTCCCTACAACCACCACTGGAGTATCCCCACTTATTGTTATATTCGCCACCTTCTGTTGTCCCCATACCGACCGTCCCCCAAGTGCAAGAAGCCCCGCTACCCGCAACACTTTGTTTCGTAGTATATATCTATTATTATCGTTTCGTCCTTTCATCACTCATATCCTTTTCATGTATTTATTCAAATATCTTTATTTAAAAAATCTTTCTTGTTCATAATTATTCCTCTACGTCGTCCTAGTTCGTAAACTTTTCTTGTTTTATAGCAAAATGTATTATTGTAAGTAATATTCTTCGCTATTGATTTCGGATTTCTACAAGTCCGCTGCAATACAAATATATGATTATATCTATTGTTTATCCTTTGATAATTATCTTCTAATGTCGCTGCGTTTTGATCTTGATTCTCGTTAGTTGTTGCTGTTGTATATCCGCAAAAATTCAAAGTAATCGAAAATTCTAATCTAAATCTCCCGTTATCTTTTTTTCCGAATTTCTAAAGCACCTAACAATCTATATTATTGCACTATGATATCTCACCAAACTTTGCACTAGCGCAATTATCTTTGCTTAAAAGGGTTGTTTAAATTGTTTTCTTTTTTTCACTCGAAGAATTATTGTCTATGTAATATCTAGGTAAAAGTTGTATAAGAGTACTTCTTTTGTCCTTTCCTATCTCTAACAACAAAAGAGAGCATCCGCCGGAAAAAAGAATAATAGTAATAAAAAGGCGTTTACTATTCAAATTTGAACGTATTACAAGTTTAATGCTAAAACACAAGTGACATGTATAATATCTTTTGCCATTAAAACTCTACTTTTTTTTTTCTCTATTCTCGTAATTGATAGTATTTCTATCTGTTTTATTAATCAATCCTGTCTTTTCAATACAAAACAAAGTAAGCCATTACAAAGCTCTGACAACAATGGTACAATCCTTGTTTTTTTCGTTAGCACAATGTTTTTTTTTATTCAGCTTAATTATTCTACTGAAATACTGGCCTATGGCTAACCATCATTTTGGCAAACGCTTTGTAATATTGTGCTATTGTCCTTTATTTTTTATTGTTTTTTATTTGATTTTTATTTTTGTTTTACAAATCAATTTAGATTTTACATAATTTATCTACTTTTCCAACAATTAATATGCCCTCCAACTAGAAAATTCCGCCCAAAATAAATCCACAAAACCTAAATAAACCCGTCTCTGCAAGCAAAAAAAAAGACTATTTTTATTTTTATTTTTACTTTTTATATTTCCGCATTTTTTTCATTTTTTTTCATTTTTTTTCATTTTTTTATATCGATTTTGCCTAGTTTGCCTTGTTTTTTGAAAATTTTAATGTATATGCAGCCAAATCACAAGTTGCAAAAAACAAAAAAAAAACAATCTTGAATTTAAAATGTTTTTTTCATTTTTCATCACCTTTTACTTGCAACTTGACACAAGTTTTTGGCATTTTCAGTTTATTTGACTAACGTTCAATTAATTGATGTTTTATAAAAATCGCACATTTCTTGGAAAAATTTTTGGTCAAGCAAGCAAAGCCGATGCTCTTATTATTTTCCACCTTTTTTCTGCCACGAATTCAATATATTTGCTTGCCCAAAACCAATATTCCCATTGTTTTTCTTTTGACTTGGTTGCATTTGCTGTTTTTCTCCTCTCTTTATGTTGGAAGCATACACATTTCCTCATTATTTTCTTTGGCTTTGATTAGCATTTCTTATTCATGGATTTTAGTTTTTTTTTCATTTGATCTCGTAAATGGCAATTAATCAAAACGAGAGTAAAAGCTGCTAATTTGCCAGAGTCATGTTACTCTCCCATGTTGGAAAAAAATTGTTTACCCAACACTTTCTCTTTGTTCCTCCTTCTTATTCCTCATCATTCAACCCACTCTAGCTTTAGTTTTTGTTTTGCTTATTAAACCAAAAAACATTTTGGGGAGAGGGAATGAAGGAATCGATTTTTTTTAATCAAGAAAAACTCGAATGTAAAAAAATAAACACCAGTCTAATTAGCGCTCATTTGCTGCTTTTTAAATTAGCGCGGGTTGTTATGCTATTCGCTCTTTCTTCCTTTCATCATGTTACAAACCTTTTCCTCCCAGTTACATTTGTTATTTAATGTGTTTTCCCTCTTTTGCAATTTTGCACCCATGTTGTTCCTACTTATTTTATTTTTACACAATAGTTGTCTAAATACACGGAAAAAATTTGTTTCCTCCTGCCTTTAAAGAGGAAAGTGAGTTTTGATTTTATGCACTGATACTCCCCCTCCCGCTCAATCCTCCTCATTTCCTTCTCACCTTTACAAAAAAAGATGCCTTGTTTGGTAATAGCCTTTCAAATTAGTCGATCTCAGTTGTCCACACCTCATATACGGAATACTTTCTTGATTGGCAACATTTACTGAGATTTTCGGTTCCCTATTTACCAATTGCGATAATCTGGGATTTAATTAGTCATGTGAACAGTGGCATTTTATTAGAGTAATATTGGGTAATTTAAATAGAAATTTCTCCTGAAATGAAATAAATTGAAAATCATCATTTTTAAGGTCAAGGTGGCTCCTCCAATTTTAAATTCAAATCAAATGTGGAAAATCAAATGTGATGTAATGATGATGTGCAAAAAAAGGAATATATACGCATATACTTACTTGCTCTACTCTTACAAGGTTGATATAATATTAGCTTTGAGTACAGTATTTTGCACATTTAGTAGGAATTTACGTCTCGTTATTATTGTTATTATTATTATTGTATGTCTAAAACTATTTATTTTTGGAGGAGGGAAAGAACATGAGGGGATACGAAAAGGTAAATATCGTAACTTCTATTTAAAGTGTTGGGTGGGGGGAAAAGATAAATTTGCGCAAAATTGTAATACTGTTACAAACGCTAATTAGTGTGATCAAAAGAAAGTAAATAAAAGGTCGATCTAGAAGGG